>JBBDHG010000222.1:797500-829004 GCA_037951165.1 Lophius americanus | reverse complement strand
GTTTCATGAATATCTAAGACAGTCTATCAAGGATTTCTTGAGAAATGGAACAAAGACAGGCTCTCAGTGGGGTAATGGTGGTGACACTCCAGAACCCATGTGACCAACATATCCAACACATTTTCTGCCATGAGACTTTCCAAAGCCTGGATGACAGAAAGTACATTTGGGTTAAGATGTTTCTTCTGTACTGAAACTTAGGCCCGCAAAACTAATCCGCTATCTATGCTTGTTTTCCTTAAAAGCTTGGAGAAGAGCAGAAAAAAGCAACAGACACATTTTCAAATTACATGAGCGTTATTATATGGCCGAAAAGCTGTGGATTTAATGTCACTGCGGCCGCCGCCGCAGATTCTTCGTGTTAACGCCATAACTCAAAAAGTATTTCAAAGATCATTATCAAATTTTGTTCCCACATAGCTCAGTGAGAGGAAGAACTGGATTGATTTGGGGAGAGATTGGTCATATCTTTCTGACACCAGGGGGAGCTTTATCTCTAAAACTTTACACTCATAGTTCTGATTTTCTCTCTAGGGCGAACAAAAACACTGTTTTTCGGACATAACATTTGATTTGAGGATCTGAAACAGGGGAGTAACTAGCATAATGCAGGGGATTGGGGACTTTCTGGGTGTATAGCCTTACTGGCGGGGACAACAGCATAGGCCTGGTTGTAATATTTTATTCTTTGAATGTATATACACACACCAACTGTTTGCTCATAAGCAGATTCAACATTTGAAAGAGTTGTTGTTGTGACATAAAAGGACCACAGTAAATAATTCCAACAACTGAAGCAAATGGTCCGGTCACAGGCTACGACCTGTGACCCCCCCCCCCCCCCCCTGACCTTTGGGCGCTCTGGTGTGTATTTAGAAGTTAGAGTGTTACATTGAGGGGCCTGGTGTTCGCCATCATAAGCCCCTCCCCCCTCTGACAGACATGAACACAAAAATATCCCTTGTATTTATTTATCTATCTAAAATAGAAAACATTTTCGTCAAATAATTAAATGCAACACAACCTCAATTAGAAAAACAACAACGTTGAGAGGCTCTGCGAAACACTGTGAAAACAGAATGTACGTGATTTCCCAATCATTTGTGTCATCCAGTTGATCCAGTTAACAGCTCTTACCACATGGACCCAGGGTCGCTCTGATAAACAATTGTCAGATAACACAGCATCTACAAATGAAGTAAAGAGCCGACCATCAGACGTTCAAGCCAGCTACCAACTGCATCCAGAACCAGCGGATGGACTGTTGTGAAAAGTGTCCTTTATTCTGATGACTCCCCATCTCAAGTATTTTGTGGAAGTCGTGGATGTTCTCGTCCAGGCTGCTGAGAAAAAGGACCATCAAGATCGTTACTAGTGTTATGTTCCAGCCAGCCTCTGTGATGGTATTTGGAGGGTATTAGTGGCCGTGGTGTGGGTAACTTGCACATGTGTGAAGGCTCCATTAATGCTGAAAGGTTCCTTATTCGGCCTCAGAGCAGAATCCCGGTCCTGCCTGCAGGCCAGCCTTGTCACATGTATGATGTCAAATCCCACACCAGAAACCTCAGACTGTTGAGCAAGGTGCAACTTGCTCAGCATTGTACCCGCTCGTTGAATTAAAGCTGGGACAAGGCTGCGATCAGCACCCCTCCGACGTCGGTTGTAATATGAATAGTGATGTGTTGAGTTTCAGGTTCTATGTAAGTTGAATCATATTTAATGGTTTCCAACCAACCACACCATCTGACTAAACCTCCCAGTGACACGCACACCCACACCCACACCCACACCAGGCCTCTGCCAGCTGATGCTGACACCTTCAACTGCGACAATAGCAAATTCCATTGAAGATTCCCAGCGGACCACTTCAGCGCTGACAGGCACATTCCTCCACTGGTGTGCAATCAGGAAAGCCACCTCGTCTCTTTTTCAGCCTCCACATGATTTTTTAAGGGGCACTGATCCAAACCGAGCTGCCATCCCGTGACCTTTCTGACCTCCTCACACACAGGTGGAGCAGGGTTGGGCCTGGAGGATATATTTGTTTCATGTGGTTTAAGTTGTGCCACCTCCACTCATTTCTATCAAATAATGTTTTTCGCATGAATTTATTTTTTTAAATATTTTCATTGAAAGAAATAAGAGATGGAAACAGACTAACGGATTGTCTTTGTAACCTCCTCCCTTGGCGGAGCATATGAAGAATTCTATCCTAAGCTTTCAGAGAAATTGTTCCTGCTTAAGATGTGCAATTCATCCACCACCATCGCCACCCTTCCTGAAAGCAGCGGAAGAGTCACGTTTCCCCAGCAATCATGAAAGCGGAGCAAACAGCACGATGAATAAACTACAGGCTGACTTCACTGTTTGGACGACGACTGTCACAATCCCCCAAACAGTGTAAGTACAGATGCCTTTAACCCCGACGAGCCCCACTGACAGAACAGACAGAAAAACTCAGAGGATGCTAATATTGCTGTCACTGTCAGGCTTTGTTTAGGGCGGCTTGAGTGTAGAGTAAAATAATATTTACACGAAAGATTGCATCGATTTTGGACTAAATCCTACAGTACCGGTATCACGGTTGATTAACGGTTGGGGAGAAATTATGTTAAAGAAAAACTTAATATTTATGCTTAAAAAAAAAAAGAAAGAAAAGAATAAGTTCCCCTTGTGAGTGATCTATAACTGATAAGAGTAAAACATGTTGTGTCATACCCGTCAGATCTCCTCCAGTCAAACGTTCAAAAAAAAGAAAAAATCAATCTGGTTCTTCCTCTCACTGATGTCTATTTGGGTATAAAATATAAAAAGATTCATGAAATTTTTTTTTGAATTATGTCGAGACAATATTCGTAGTATTTTTTTTTGTTGTAAAAGAAACTCAACCCAGTGAGTAAAATCCAAACTGTTAGAGTGAAATCGGATCTGTACAAGATAACCCTCGTTGAGTCGATTTAATCTGTCCCTAATTTGGACCAACAGTTGACAAATTATGGCCCAAAAACTTTTAAAGACAAAGCTCCCCCTAGTGTCGGGAATATAAAACGGACCTTCCCCACGTTCAGAGCTATGTGGTCATTGAATTTGAAAATGATCCATGAAATAGTTTTTGAGTTATGGCGTTAACATAACAGATCTGTTGTGGCTGGGATGACGATTCCATAATGTTACTCAACTAGTCAGGGATACAAAAATAATGAATAAAAGGTGTTTTTAGCTTGAAGTAGCTAAACAAGTCTAACTAACAAGTGAAAATTTGCTAAGTGAAAACAGTTAATAATATGTGATATTTAGATAAATTAAATCATCAATAAGCTGCGAAATCTCATTTTAATCATTATTTCTACTAAAATTAGGAAGAGTTGTGTTTTAAAAATAAACCAGTAAGGCTGAAAAAAAAAGATATTGAAGCTGCGTTGTCTAAAAACAAGCCTCTGTCCCTCACTGGTATGTTACATGTTTATTGCGTGAATCCAACATGAACCCATTAGTCTAGCTTATGAGTGTTCTGGAGTTCAACCAAACTGAACAAGATATGTCATTTGTCTGGGAAGCACCGTTTCGCAAGGACATGTTTGTGCGTGTCATCACTCCTCATCTCAAGTGGCTGGCTAGGGGCTTCCAGAACCTTCTTGGGTGCTAGGAGCTTCCAGAACCTTCTCGTGTGCTAAGAGCTCCCTAAAATTCCCCAGCAGAGGATTCAAGATGAACCAAAGAGAGGCTGGGTGAATGCGATCTGGGTTCTGTGGACAAGAGTCATGGTGTCAGCATAGACGCTGTACGAGGACAGAATTCCTGCATCATGATCCAGAAACACTCCGACTCTGGAAGACTGAGAACCTGAGACCAGAGCACGGATACTGTTGTGAAGAAACCCAATACCAATTATGTCACAATCTAAACTCCAAGATTTGTCATTTAGTCCAAACCAACATTCAGGGACATCCCTGATATTCTCTGATCATCTGCTACATGAACTCACTTCACCAACGTCCAATCAGACTCTCTCCACTCAGGACCTGAGGACAAGCAGTGCATCTGTCTGGGTGTTCAGAATAAGACCAATCTTCTCTCGATCTTATTACTTTTATGTTTCCCTCTGATAATAACAGCCTTCTGTCTCGCGTGACTATCTGAGGAATCCAGTTCTGGTCCTGGGTTCTAGTTCTGGTTGTAGAACATCATCAGGTCCAGCATAGCAGTGATCAGCAGGAGCAGTTTGGAGTCCAGTCTCCTTCAGTTAAAGCGGTGTTGGTGTTTGATGATTTTTATTATTATTCCATTATTTTTATATTTTTTATCTCCAGGACAGGCTTCAGCATGAACTTCTTCATGCACTGAGGGCAGCTGTGGATCATCTCCTCGGTTCTTACAGAAGCTGTGTCCACAGGAAACAGTCACAGGATCCTTAAAAGAAACAACAAAGCACTCATCTGTTGACATGGTAGTGACCAGGAAGTCAAAACACTGACCTGCTGTAATGATAGTGACCAGGACATCAAAGCACTGCTATGTTGATGCGATAGTGACCAGGACATCAACGCACGGATATGCTCTTGTGGTAGTGACCAGGACATCAAAGTACATACCCATTGCGTTTACAGTGACCAGGACATCAAAGAACTCACCAGCTGCCATGATAGTGATCAGGACATTATGATAGTGACTAGGACATCAAAGTACTAAACTGATGTCATGATAGTGACCAACACATCGATACGTTGAACTGCTGTCTTCATAATGACTAGGACATCAAAGCACTGACCTGCTGTCATGAACGTGGCCAACACATCAAATTGTTTACCCGCTGTATTCATAATGACTAGGACATCAAAGCACTGACCTGCTGTCATGATAGTGACCAAAGCATCAACGCACATGTGAGTAAAATAGTAACGATTGGACTAAATTATAATTAAGAGACAGATGTCCTCGAGTTTAGTAATAATCACTGAATGTGGACAGAATTGGACCAACGTTTGAGAATATAATGGCCAAAAACATTTGGAGGTAAAGCCCTCAGCGTTTTTCCGGGATAAAACGTCTACCTTTGGTTCTACTGGGCCTTGTAAATTATTAAAATCAGATTCAATTATACAAGAATTGAATCTCCACATTAAAACTTCACCATACGCACAGGATGATTTTAATAATTATGTCACATGAAATGGCTGCGGCCATCTCAGAAAAGCTGAGTTTACACTTTAAGCTTGTTAAACAGATAAACACACTGCAAATCTGTTTTCTACATTTTTTGCCCATGTTGTTTTTGATAACCCATAGTTGGAAACAGTGCAAAGGAGGTCTTTAGGTGACGTGACGGTCAGGTAGCACTCTCTTCCTCAACTTTCCAACACTACCGTATGACTTTAAATGGAATTGTTTTTAATCTGACACTGAGACTTCAGGAACATTATGTCCGACAGAGGAAGGCTGCTCTGCAAATAGTATCTGAACTTTCGGCACAGGTGGCCAGAACTGAGCACAAATCACTTGATATGTGTGATTAGATGGTCAGTTATGGGTATCTATGCTGACTGAATCACAACAGCTTCCCTCTCGTCTTCCTGGGGATTTCCTGGGATATCCAGGTCACCTGCCCACTCGGCCCCTCCATGCAAACCTAACTGTGACCATGTACTCCCACACGTAGCCACTCAAAATGCAGAAACTGCTGAAGTCGTCAGGACTTTAGAACCTATAACCGTTGGCAGAAAACAACAGTGGGCGTATCCACCCATCAGCCAACACACGCTGCAGCCATAATATGTGACTGTGACAAACAGGACACAGGCTGTGACAGGCCCATCATGTTGACATAATGACTAGACCCATTTACAGGATTGTACAATCGTAATTCTGGGAGAGAATCATTTATGAGCAGCTCTGACAGCGTATTGACTCAAGGCTTTGAATGTGGAATGATTTATATTGGTTTGTGCGCGTGAGAAAAATGGTGAAGTTGGCTGTGAGCATGACCAGAGATACGCAGACAATGAAGAATACATCTGTCAGAGGCTGCAGAGTCCAAACTTCATAAGCCCGTCCAACTGACGGATCGAGCCAATAAAAGCAAGAATGAAAGAGAAAAATGTTCATCTTTTGTCTTGCTCTTTTCTGTGAAATGATTTGCCTCTTAGACAGACATGTATGGGGAATAAAACCTTCTTTGCCTCGGGATTTACGTGACACTTACTCACTTGAGAATCGGGAAGGCGCTGGCAAAGAAGCGGCGACAAGTTATGTGGTCAACTCTATCAGTATCGACACGTCAATGTGTCGTCACCGTTGGAATCGTTTATTTTGAGCAGACATTTTGTCTCATCTTCAGAGGATTAATCAGCTGACTTTAGTGATCCAATGTCTTTGAATAAAGTAAACATTTTAATTTATCAAACTATTTCATCTGCTTGGGCGGCTGTAGCTCAGGAGGTATTGGTCGCCCCATAAGGGGATTTCAATGGGATTTGATCCCTGGCAGAGTCTGCAATCAGTCTGACGTCTGTGAGCAAGAACCCAAACCCCACTAGCAAAGTTTTGAATGACCGGCACCGTCTGCTCCTCAGGGTTGGGCCAAATGCCACAGGGCAAATTCCACAATGTTGTGCTGTATATATGCACAGTGTATGACAAATTGATAGTAAAAAGGGGATTATTAATCTGCGGTTTGGGGGATGGAGGCTCGGTTGGTAGAACGGTCGTCCACTCATCGGAAGGTCGTTGGTTCGATCCCCGGCCCTGGAGTCCACAGATGGAGGTGTCCTTGAGCAAGATACTGATCCCCAAGTGCAAATCTAACGACAACTACAACAAACCCTCTGAGCATCTCTCAGATGGTCTGTAGTCGCTCCTCACCTCCACCTTCCACTCCGGCGTCTCTGTTCAGCCAACTGAGCCCCCAGCTCCACCCCAAAAGGAACATCAAAGGAATTCTTGAAACTTCCCCCAGCTCCACCCCCAAAGGAACATCAAAGGAATCAAAGGAGCAACGGCAGCAAAAACGGAACCGTGACGTCAATACTCCAACCAGCTTTTATATTTTAAATGTACGAAACACGTAATATCATCGAAATTGCACCACCGTAAGATATGCCCAGACCACTGGGTTAAATTTCTGTCTTGTAGTTTTTCTGTAATCTTGCTCACAAACAAACAGAAAGAAGAAGGAAGAAAGAAGCTTTTTGTGAAAAGCTCCCCTTAGTGAGTTAAATATAAACTATCAGAGTAAAATACAATACATTTATATCTATACATACATATATATACATATATAAAAATCTCTTCAAGTCATTCATATGTTCCAAATTTGGATTAAATGGAACCAAAGTTTGAGAAATGATTGGCCGAAAACTTTCAAAGCTAAAGCTCCCCCTAGTGTCAGAAATATAAAACTGGCTTTTCTCAATATCAATCCAGTTCTCCCTTTCATTAAGGTCTATGTACGTATACAATGGGACAATAATCAATGACATTGTTTTTTAATTATGACTGGAAAATGAAAAATATGAAAAATGTGATATTTATAAGATCGATCTCCTTAAGTCGATTCATCTGAACCAAATCTGGACTAAATCCAACCAACGATTGAGAAATTATGGAAGTTTTGGAGATTTAGCTCCACCTGAGTAGAGAAGTATACACCCGAACTTTCCCAATATCACCCAAGTCCTTACTGGCACTAAAGTCTATTTGTGTATAAAATTTGAAAATAATCCATGATATAGTTTTTGAGTTATCGTGTTGAAACAAAGAATCTGCAGAGGCGGACGCGGCGATGACAATTCCCTAATATCCCCCGACTTTTTGGGGATATAATGACACAGTTCACAATAAAACCACGTTTTTGAGTTTTTGTCAGAGCAGCTACATAATAATAATAATAATACATGCTCTGTAGAGCCATGTTAGCCTTGTTCTTAAAAAATACACATTTTTCAGTCATTAGTTTATATCCCTGAAAAAGGCTGGGGAACGGACAGTGTTATATTTCCAACACTAGGGGGAGTTTTAGCTTTAAAAAGTCTGCGGGTCAATTCAGTCGAGATTTTGGGGATAGGAATTGACGTAAGGAGATTAATGTTGTATATATAATATTTTACCTACGAAGACGAGTTTTGTTATGGTTTTTTTTTTTTTTTTTTTTTTACGAAGAACTGCATTTCTGGGCATAACTTCACATTTAATCTGAGGAGAACAATCAGGGGGGTTGCTTGTACAACGTCTCAGATTTGGAACTTTTCAGGGTTATAACCCTGCTGCCGGGGACGACGGCATCGGCCTAATCATTCCCCCCCCCCCCCCCCTTCTATGTCACCAGAAGGGCTCCGGATCTTCAGGATTCATGTGTGAATGTGAAAGTGTCTGGTTTGCCATTCTAATCCTTTCTGGAAGCTGATGGAGTGTCGCTCTGTGGACCTCCATCAGACACATGTTCACAGCACAAAGGACTCAGTGAGAGCAGCGACCTTAATCTCGCCGTAATTCTTGGAGAAGAATTCCTGCAGACAGTCGGCACCTCACTGAGGTCAGATCCGACCATGTTGGATTTAAATGCTGTCACACAGAAACAAACACCAAAGCCCATGACGATGTCTTTAGAAGTCTAAGCTTTGAGAAATGATCATGTTAGCTGTCGGACCAAATGTTGACAATAAAGCTGTCAGACACAACCTGAGCTGAAGTAAATCTGGAAGTTATTGATGATGAACGTGAGGCTGTCCAGCCTGCCGACGTGAGCGAGCAGCTTTTAGCTGTTGGAGGAGAAACTTACAAATCTATTCAAGCTGTGTTGTTCAAAGAAAACCAACTTTATTTCATCTTCTCTCAAGATAAATGTTGAGTAGTGTGAGTAGCCGGCTTCCCCGTGTGCGCCTGGCAGCAAAGCCTCGATCACACGATACCAAAATCCACTGCACACCGCTGCAGCTCCACCAGATCGACATTGTTCTGCTGAATTCTTTCCTTTGTTCCACTTGAGCTTGGTGGAAAGAAACAATGCTTTTTTTCATTTTTTTTAAAGTCTCTGGCTTTATGAGAAGAGAGAAGTTAAATATGAGTTTGAATGCACTAAAAGTGTTTGAGGTCTGAGAGGCCAGTTATACGTTTGTCAGCACAGAATCTTTTGACCCGCCTCACTGACAAAACCTGTTTCTAACACCGTTGTCTGTTCAGAGGTCTGAGCCTGAAGACTGCGCTGTTATTGAGGAGGAGTTCTCCCGCTGAGGAGTGTAGAGGAATGGGTTTGTGTAAAAGCATAGATAGAGAGAGAGAGAGAGAGAGAGAGAGAGAGAGAGAGAGAGAGGGAGAGAGAGAGAGAGAGAGGGAGAGAGAGAGAGAGAGAGAGAGAGAGAGAGAGAGAGAGAGAGAGAGAGAGAGAGATAGGTAGAGAGATAGATAGATAGAGAGAGAGAGAGAGAGAGAGAGAGAGAGAGAGAGAGAGAGAGATAGATAGATAGAGAGAGAGAGAGAGAGAGAGAGAGAGAGAGAGAGAGAGAGAGAGAGAGAGATAGATAGATAGATAGATAGATAGAGAGAGAGAGAGAGAGAGAGAGAGAGAGAGAGAGAGATAGATAGATAGATAGATAGATAGATAGATAGAGAGACAGAGAGAGAGAGAGAGAGAGAGAGAGAGAGAGAGAGAGAGAGAGAGAGGGAGAGAGAGAGAGAGAGAGGGAGATAGATAGATAGATAGAGAGAGAGAGAGAGAGATAGATAGATAGATAGATAGATAGATAGATAGATAGATAGATAGATAGATAGATAGATAGAGAGAGAGAGATAGATAGAGAGAGAGATAGATAGAGAGATAGATAGAGAGAGAGATAGAGAGATAGATAGATAGATAGACTGGGAGATGAGGCGGTTGGACGTATCACCCGACACATTCCTAAACTTGTGAAATAAATGTATTATTATTATTATTATTATTAAATGTGCTCAGAAGAGGAACAATCCACACAGTATATTCAATGATGTGCGTCATTGCTTAAAGCTGCAGAGCCAACAGCCAACGAGGTATAACTGGTGAAATGTTTACGCCTCACTCAATAAGGACCTGTGTTGGACATACAATCAACACCTATGTCTTTAATGTCACTGAGAATAATCCACTGAGAATCCGCTTGTTTATTGTTCAAACACCTTGAGGGGGATGAGAGTGATTTTGAATGTTGTTTTTTTTACAGCGTGGTTGATGTCATTGGAATGTTTCTACTCATTAAGTGCATTTCAAACTGTTTGTGGGTGGAGTGAGAAATACCGGTGGTGCCTCCCACGAGAGTGTTGTGGTAATTTATGCAAGGATCCAAAGTATTCATGTGTACTCTGAGGCCACTTGTTCTTCTTTTAAGGGGTCTACACCGCGGATCATCTGGTTTGGGTTCATAGTTAATGCCGGTACCACGCTGGCTAACAGATCAGTATCCGTTTCGGCAATCAGTCCTGTGTTCCTCATGGATGCCGGTCTGCCCTTCAGGCCGGTTTAACCTTTAGCCTGTTATTTTCCCTTCTTCAGCTCGTTGCGTCAACAGAGAGGGTGGGTACTTGACCTCCCTCCTACACACAACCACGGGTTTAGGGAGACACCCTCTTCTCGAAACCTCACCATACGGTTCTACAAAGTACTGTCAGGATTCAGTAGCCTCCACAGCTCACCACAGACCCCAGCAGAACTCCACATTCCTCCTCAAGCAGTATCAAAGGCCTGGGCTTCCAGGATGAGTCCTCCACTCTCCTCCTCTCTCCCCCCCTCTCCTCCTCCTCAGTGTGACACAGACAGTTAACAGGCTAAAGTATCTGTCCTCCATCTGGACTCTGGAAGTTCTCCAAAGTGATGAGCCATTGACAACGTTTCGGGGCAAGAGCCCATTTTTGAGGGTTTAGACTCACATCCTTGAACAGCAGCAGATAAATTAAAGAGATAAGGAGAGGCCAAGTCGCATCACCACTAATAGGTCACAGCTTTCCTTGGCTTCCTCTCTTCCTTAGGCTCAAACTTTTTGTATCCTCATATCTTTGTTTTTTCCCACTCTCTCCCACCCGGCTCCCCACTCCCAGCATCCAAAGACCACAGCAGGGAGGCACCGCCGTAGAGCAGACAGCCCAAGGCGTTCTTAAGCCACAGCAAAGTCAGGGAACAGCCTGATGGAAGGAGAAGGAGCAAAAGGAAACATCAAATGGGGTTTGAGTTGTGCAGCAGTTGTACAAGGTTGATGTTTGAGTTCAGAAATAAAGTTAAAACAATACAGAGGAGCAGAGGGGGGGGGGAGTTTCACAAGCAGCAGAATGACTTTGAAACAAATGCCCCCAGCTCTGCTGTGGGAGGTAGAGACGTGGAGGCAGGAGTGGGTGTCGCGTTAGACAGAACAAAAAAGGCTAACTGTAGATAAGACAAAGCTCACGGCTTTTCTGAAGTGCGTGACAATGAGAAAGAACAATTTCACTTTCAGCCCATCTCTGAGAAAAAATGCTACTATAAAGCATTCAGTCTTCATTTGAATGACCTTTTATACAAAACCATCAAAGTAATGCCAGTAAATGATTACCAAATAAAAAATATATTACCACTAAGAATTGCTGGTTATCCTTGAAAGACTTCATGTCTGATGGTTATTCGGCGATCTGAGCGTCGTCTTTGCTTAAGAACCATATGTTGTTGGGAGATTTCATGAAGCTTAAAAAAATACTGAGAGAATAGTCAGATCCGGATTCGGGGATTATAATGGGGGGGCATTATAATCCCCGAAAAAGTCGGGGATATTATGGAATCGCCATCGGCGCCGCATCCGCCGCCACAGATCTTGCATGTGAACACGATAACTCAAAAACTGTGATATGGATCATTCTGAAATTTTATACCCTCATAGATCTTAGTGCGAGGAAGAACTGGATTGATTTTGGAAAGGTCAGTTTTATATTTTGAGCTTAATCTCCCAAAGTTTCCGGCCATTTTTTGTTTACCATTGGTCCGATTGAGTGCAAATATTCTGCATATGAATCGATCTGGTTTCCTTTAATTGTTCGTATTTTATGCTCTAGGGGGAGATTTTTACTGAAACCAGTGTTAACTTCCTAACCATCGGTCTAGTCTAGTCCAAATTCAGTGCATAGGAATCGGCTCAAGGTGATTTATCTTGTATTTTTGACCCTCGTAATTCACATTTTACCCACTAGGGTTTTTTTCTTCTCTTTTTCACTAAAACACTGTTTTCCAGACATACCTCAAAAACTATTTCATGGATCTACTTCAAACATAATATCATTGTAAACTTTAGTGCGAAGAACTGGAATGACCTTGGTAAAGGTCCTCAGTATATTTCGGACACTAGGGGGAGTTTTACCTCCACAAGTTTTTTGGTGCATAATTTCTCAACATCACCACATAGTCAAAATGTATATATATACATATATATGTTATCCATATTTTAATCTCAAGGTTAATATTTTACTCACTTTGGCTGGCCTTTTTTTTACTAAAAGTACTTCACATTGAATTTAAGAGGTTTAATCAGGGGGATTGCTTGTTCAAGGAAGGCGATTCTGGACTTTTCGAGGATGTACACTTTCTTTTGACAGCTTAGGTCTAGTTATCATAATGTTCTGCAGTCTCCCTCACCTCCTTTAGCATATCTGGAAAAGTTCATCTCAATGTTTTTGGGTCTCATGAACATTGTTTCCATGTCAGGTCTTTGTGTTTCCTTTGAAAAAGAAACCTCTTAAAACCCCCATGCACCACCTGCACAGCACCAGACCGCTGACAGGAAAAGATCTTTAGCCACCTTTGACAGCTCATCGCTAAGCTATGTCAGAAACCGACCGTGAACACAAACAATCGTTTCGAGAAAACTTAAAGCAACCTGACAACAGATCATTGGTCACTAGACAACAATGGTGTGAAGCTTTTGGAGCTTGAATAAATACTGAGCCCCAGTCAGTACTCTGGACCAGGACCTCCGTGTCTGCCTCTCATCCATGCATCCAGAACAGAGCCGTCGAAGACTCGGGTTTGGTGTGTGTGTGTGTGTGTGTGTGTGTGTGTGTGTGTGTACGCTTGTGTGTGGCCTTGGAAAGATGTTGAGTTGAGAGGGCACCTTGGATTTGTGCTAAATCACAATAAATTGAGAAACTACAGCGTCAGTTGATTCCTTTAGAAGTGAAGTAAAGAGAGAAGAAGGCATTTAGGAATATTTAAAGTTAGATCTAATAATATCGCGGTTGAATGTCTATTTTGTTCTTTTCATTGTTTTCCATTTTTAACTGTGATATTTTCACCTTGTTTGGAGCAAAATTCTTCTTTCTTCTTCTTCCAATGAAATAAAACCCATCAAGGGCTTCATCACTTTCATCTACCAAACATCCAGCACGACTTTAAGAGTCAAGAGCGTGTGCTCCACAGGAAACTATTTTCGTTAAGCTAACGAAACAAATTGGTCATCTTGTTTAAGCATACACACACGTGAATCAGTGCGGTTTAATAGTTACACCATCCGTTTGTTGGACCCGTTTTACTGATGGTGCCGCATGAAGAGCACTCTGCTTAAAGCCCAGAAAGAAGAAGAGAAGGAAGAGGGAGAAAAAAAAGAACAAAAAGTAGACGATTGGCTGTGGATGGGATTCTTATCATAACAGCAGTCGTATTGACTTTGTCCTGAGTCCATGTTTTTTCAGTGTTCCGAGACGATTTGTGACGTTATTTAACAAAAATAAATGAAGATTTATGAAAAGGATCGTCCTCTCTCCCTGCTCCTGTGAAAGTCAACGGAAACCAAGTCAGCTCTCGTATTTTTTCAAACATACAGCCCACGGAGGGCCCAGACATTCCTGCCACAGCGGTTCCCAGACTCCCTCTGCTTCACAGATCTGTAAACCATCATCGGAAACACTGAAAATCTCCCCAGAAGCGGCACTAAAAACACGTCACAGGATGTCCACCCCCTCTCTGCTGCCTGGGAGAGATGAGTAGAGTCATCATTCTTTAGAATAACCTCCAAAAATTACATAAGATCAGATTGATGATTTTTGACCTGCAGTGCCAAGCACTGCAGGTCAAAAATCTATGACCTTTAACTTTCGGGAGACCACAGCAGGTGCCAGAGAGAAAATGACGGCATAAGCGAAGCGGAGAGCAACAGATGCATGAAGCGGGTAATCAAGAATCAATGTTGCTGCCTTCAGCCACAAACCACAGCTGAAGGTGGCAAGCCGTCAGTCTTGAGTTCATGAGAGCTGTGGCTCAAAGCTCATACGTGACTAAAGCTGAAACCTTATCTGGGTCAAACCTCACTGCTGCCTCGTGACTTCTGTAGCATCTGCAAACAGCTCCATACCATGAGCTGCAAGTAGCAGAGTCATCTGCATGGGAGAACCACGTCTTGAATGCGGCGCTGACTGGGGGGTCGAAGGTCGCGGGCATTCAGTGCTGGTTTTCATCCTTGCCTGAAAAAACATTTCTGGGATGCTGCTTCTATTTTCAGTCGGGGTACTGTCAGCTGTAAGCCCGTTGACCCGGTTTACCTGTGGAACGGTCCAGTCTAGGGCTTTGGAGCAACAACATCCATCTGATGTTGTTCCTGACCCAAATGCTTTTGGACATGTTGCTGCATAAAATTCAAAATACAATTATATTTAGAAATATGGATTAAGTCTAAATTAAATATTACCTCCGCCAAGGATGTTGTGTATCCACTCAATAACATAAATATTTATGTAACATAAGGTGATAGTTTATGGGGGAATACTATACATTAATAATAACAACAATAATCATCATCATGGGCATCTTGTGATCAGTGGACATCCAGCAGGTCCACAGCAGCAGAACCAGTCACCAACCATGTGACCTTACAGGGCGAGAAAACACAAAGACTCCAGGGAAGAAGTCAAGTTAGTAACATGCATTAAACCATTTAACATGCATTAATCCAGTAACATGTATTAAACCATTTAACATGTATTAAACCATTTAACATGCATTAAACCATTTAACATGCATTTAATCCATTTAACAGGTATTAATCCATTTAACATGTATTAAACCATTTAACATGCATTTAATCCATTTAACAGGTATTAAACCATTAAACATGCATTTAATCCATTTAACATGTATTAATCCATTTAACATGCATTTAATCCATTAACATGAATTAATCCATTTAACATGTATTAATCCATTTAACATGCATTTAATCCATTAACATGTATTAAACCATTTAACATGCATTTAATCCATTAACATGAATTAATCCATTTAACATGTATTAATCCATTTAACATGTATTAATCCATTTAACATGTATTAAACCATTTAACATGCATTTAATCCATTTAACATGTATTAAACCATTTAACATGAATTAAACCATTTAACATGAATTAAACCATTTAACATGTATTAAACAATTTAACATGTATTAATCCATTTAACATGAATTAAACCATTTAACATGCATTAAAGTGAGAGGGATGTATAAAGAGGGACAGTGAGAGAGGAAGAGAGAAAAGCTCAGTGCATCATGGGAGATCCCCTAGCAGTCTAAACCTATAGCAGCATAGCTAAGAACTAGCTTATGCCAGTCTTAATTATAAACTTTATCATAAAGGAAAGTTTTAAACCTACTTTTAAATATAGAGAGGGTCTCTGCCCCCCGAACCAAGATTGGAAGATGGTTCCACAGGAGAGGAGCCTGATAGCTGAAGGTTCTGGCTCCCATTCTACTTCTGGAGACTCTTGGACTACCAGTAACCCTGCATGCTGGGAGCGCAGAGTTCTGATTGGACATTATGGAACTATGAGCTCCTTCAGATACGTTGGTTCTGACCGTTAAGGGTTTTGTACGTGAGCAGAAGGATTTTGAATTCGATTCTGGATTTTACTGAGAGCCAATGAAGGGAAGTTAATACAGGAGAGATATGTTCTCTCAACCTGGTTCTGGTTCTGTTCAGCACCCGTGCAGCAGCGTTCTGGATCAGCTGGAGGGGCTTCAGAGACTTATTGGGACTACCTGCTAGTAGGGCATTACAGTAATCCAGCCTGGAAGTAACAAATGCAAGAACTAACTTTTCTGCATCTTTTTGAGACAGAATGTGTCGTATTTTATAAATATTACGCAGATGAAAGAAGGAAGTCCTAGAAATCTGTTTTATGTGGGAGTCAAAGGTCATATCCTGATCAAAGATAACTCCCAGGTTCCTCACAGTGGTGCTGGAGGTCAAGGTCAAACCATCCAGAGTAGATATATCATCAGATAAATTGTTTCTAAGGTGTTTGGGTCCCAACACAATAACTTCACTTTTATCTGAATTTAATAGTAAGAAGTTGCAGGTCATCCAAGTCTTAATGTCTTTGAGACACGCCTCTAAATTGGATAAGTGACTAGATTCACCTGGTTTCATTGATAAGTACAACTGTGTGTCATCAGCATAACAGTGAAAGTTTATGGAGTGTTTCCTGATAATGTTGCCTAAAGGGAACAAATATAGTGTGAATAATATTTGTCCAAGCACAGATCCCTGGGGAACTCCATGGGTAACTTTACTATGCATGGAGGATCATTGTTAACAGATACAAACTGATATCTGCCACATAAATATGACTTAAACCAGTTTAATGCAGCGTCTCTGATGCCAATTAGGTTTTCAAGTCTTTGGATTAGAATTTGGTGGTCGATGGAATCAAATGCAGCACTAAGATCCAACAAGACCAGAACAGAGACCAGATACCAGAACAGAAACCAGATACCAGAATAGGATCCAGATACCAGAACATAGACTAGTCCCTGATCAGATGCCATTAAAAGGTCATTCGTAACTTTGACCAGCTCTGTTTCTGGACTATGGTGAAATCTAAATCCTGACTGGAAATCCTCAAATAAACTATTATTACGCAGAAAATCACACAATTGTTCGGCCACCACTTTCTCTAAGATTTTAGAGAGGAAGGGAAGGTTAGATATCAGCCTATAATTTACTAATGAAATGTATTATTATTATTATTATTATTATTATTATTATTATTAATATCAAAGTCTCAGGATCAAGTGTCAGCGTTTTAAGCAGTGGATTGATTTGATTATAGTTATTTTAAAGGACTTTGGTACGTAGCCTGAATTTAAAGACAGATTGATGATTTCTAATCGACAGTTGCTAACTAAGGGTAAACTTTCTATAAGTAGACTAGTTGGGGTGGGCTCTAGGAGACAGGTTCTGGTTGGGATTGGTTCTAGGATACAGGTTCTAGTTGTGATGGGCTCTAGGAGACAGGTTCTGGTTGGGATTGGTTCTAGGATACAGGTTCTAGTTGGGATGGGCTCTAGGAGACAGGTTCTAGTTGGGATTGGTTCTAGGATACAGGTTCTAGTTGTGATGGGCTCTAGGAGACAGGTTCTGGTTGGGATTGGTTCTAGGATACAGGTTCTAGTTGGGATGGGCTCTAGGAGACAGGTTCTAGTTGGGATTGGTTCTAGGATACAGGTTCTAGTTGTGATGGGCTCTAGGAGACAGGTTCTGGTTGGGATTGGTTCTAGGATACAGGTTCTAGTTGGGATGGGCTCTAGGAGACAGGTTCTAGTTGGGATTGGTTCTAGGATACAGGTTCTAGTTGGGATGGGGTCTAGGAGACAGGTTCTGGTTGGGATTGGTTCTAGTATACAGGTTCTAGTTGGGATGGGGTCTAGGAAACAGCTTCTAGTTGGAATTGGTTCTAGGAGACAGGTTCTAGTTGTGATGGGCTCTAGGATACAGGTTCTAGTTGGGATGGGGTCTAGGATACAGGTTCTAGTTGGGGTGGGCTCTAGGAGACAGGTTCTAGTTGGGATGGGGTCTAGGAGACAGGTTCTGGTTGGGATTGGTTCTAGGATACAGGTTCTAGTTGGGATTGGTTCTAGGATACAGGTTCTAGTTGGGATGGGGTCTAGGAGACAGGTTCTAGTTGGGATTGGTTCTAGGATACAGGTTCTAGTTGGGATGGGCTCTAGGAGACAGGTTCTGGGGTGGATTGGTTCTAGTATACAGGTTCTAGTTGGGATTGGTTTTAGGACACAGGTTGTTGTTTTGGATGAGGAAATAAGGGAAGTTAATTGTTTTAGATCAATAGGACTGAAGCGGTCTAGATCTGCTCCAGGTCTATCTGTTGTTTCTAAGCACATAGTCCTGGGGTTTAAACAAGAACCAAATGAAAGCAGGAGGTTGTGGATCTTGTCCCTAATACTTATAATTTGACATTAAAGAAACTCATGAAGTCATTGCTACTAAGGGTTCTAGGAATACGGGGCTGAATAGAACTCTGACTGTCAGTCAGCCTGACTACAAGGCTGAACAAAGACCTGGGGTTGTTTTTATTTTCCTCTATCAGTGCAGAGTAACGGGCCGCTCTGGCGCTGAGGACGACTCTCCTATATGTTTTAATGCTATCTCGCCAGGCTAAACGGGTTAGTGTCTCTCCATTTTCTTCCTAGTTTATGTTTGTTTGAGGTCTGGAGTCAGGTTGTTAAACCATGGAGCTTCTCTCCTCCGTTTCACACCCTTCTGTTTTAGGGGGCGATAGAGTCTAGAGATAATCTGAGGTAGTTTGCCGCCCTATCGACGAAATAATCTATTTGCACAGGACTAACGTTAGAGTCAGATTCTTTTAAGTCGAGACATGCAACTGAACTAATTGCTGATGGAGGAACTTCTTTAAATTCTGTTACAGCTTCTTCAGATATATTTCTAGTGTATAAAGATTTTTCTAGTGGTGAGTGATTTAGTATTACAAATACAAAAGTTATCAAACAGTGGTCCGACATCAGTTGGTTCTGTGGATGGACCATTAGTTGTTCAGTGTCAGTGAAGTAAGTCAGGACTAAATCCAGAGTGTGATTAAAACAGAGAGTGGGTTCATTAACACACTGACTGAAACCAACAGAGTCTAATATTAAGTTAAACTCAGCACTGAGACTATCTCTGTCTTCATCTACGTGAAAGTTAAAGTCACCTACACTAATTATTGTATCTGTCTTAAGGACTAGGTTTGATAGAAAATCAGAGAACTGATTTAAAAACTCGGAATATGGGCCAGGAGCCCGACACATTATGACAAATAAGATGGCGGTTGATGCTTCCAGGTTGGATTTGTAAAACTGAGAGTCAGGCTTTCAAATGAGTTACAGTCAGGTTCGGGTTTAGGATTTAATGCTAAACTGGAGTTAAATATGGGTGAAGCTCCGCCTCCTCGGCCTGTGCTTCTAGGTATGTGAGTATTAATATGAGTAGAGCTATATTCTATATTATTTAAACTAACACTTTCCTCCTGAAACAGCCAGGTCTCCATCAGAAAGAATAAATCAGTATCATGATCTACAATAAGATCATTTACTAAAACTGTTTTAGATGTTAGAGATCTAATATTCAGGAGTCCACAATTAATTATATTTTCATCTTTAACTTCATTCTTGGTTATTTTGATTTTCATTAGCTTTCTGTGTAAAATTATTTTGTAATCTGAGTTGAATAATGAAGGTGGTCGGGGGACAGAACCGGTCTTTATGGGTTTTGGGCTGGGTGACTTTTGTCATATGGGTGATTACATGTTGGTTATATTACGTTTTTCACAGTATTTAAAATAAAAATAAGCAATAAACAAGCCGTTTGGAGTAGTGACTTCACAAAGTGACTATTGCTGCCTACTTTTTGCTTGGAACTGGGGGCTCAGTGGGCTGAACAGAGACGCTGAAGAGGAAGACGCTGGACACGAGCGGCTACGCAATATTAGAGAGACAAATATTTTTTGGAGTCGTCGGTAGATTTAAAGGCTGGCAACAACTACAGGAGTTTTCCCTAAACCTTGGGTACTGTTGTAGCTAAGCGGTGGTTTTCGTTGACTGAGGGCCTTCGCTAGTCTTTGTAATGTTTTCTGTTAAATGACAATGACTCAGTGGATGCAAAGCATCACAGCTTGTTTGGACTTGGGGTTTTAGTTGGATTGGCACATAATTGCGCATTCATAGATACAAACCACTTGGGTTATCTTGGTGTGGTTGACCCAGCATTAACAGTAACTCCAAAACCATGCAGCCTTTTCTAGTGAACTCTTAGCTGTCAGTTTCTGGCTATTCTGGATGTCTGATGACGTGACGTTGAGGTGTCAGCATGCTGCTATAAAATACCCTGGGCGACACATCCTCCTGCAGCTGGCTGGATTGAGCTGGAGGCATTCATGAGTTATTTTCAAAATGAAGAAAGGTGCGTTCTAACTTCATAGCGGGGAAGATGAGGATCCGAGCACAGGAAGAGGACTTACCTGGGAGGCTGTAGCTCAGTGGGTAGAGTGTCTTTCTCCCAACCAGCAGATCGCAAGGTGGACAGTTCAAGTCCCACCAGGGTCTACTTGTCTTTGAGACCCTGAAACCCTAGCTCCCTGGGAGCCTCAAAGGGCCTCCCACTGCTCCCTCAGGGATGGGTCAAATGCAGAGAAATAAATTCACTGTGTTGTATAACTGTATGTGATCAACAAAGGATTTCTTCTCTTCTACATCACTGCAGATTTCTCTTTTTGACACTGTTAAAACCAATATTTTCTTTTTCGTTCTATCTCTTGTGTCACCCACAGAGGCCCCAGTTATCGCTCTGACTTTGACCAAACATTAATCAAGAATAGTTTATCTGGGAACGTAATCCCCATATTTACCTGAGTGAGAGTGAGAGTGAGAGTGAGAGGGCAGTTTGTCCTTACACGTTATACGACTGGTAATTATCTAGGACATAAGACAGAAAAGCCATAATGAGGGGGTGAAGGTCCTGCACCCCCGGAGGAACATGACTTTTGTTTGTAGTTGGCTGACTTATCTTATCAGGACTCACAGGCTCTGTTTAATATCACCAGAAGACATGCAGAGAGAAGGTTTAAAGAACATTTGAGAACAGTAAAGCCACACAAGCTCATAGCTGTCACCTCTGCTAATATCAATTTGTTACAGCACAGATTCACAGCTAGGTTTGTTCAGGCATCAGGTGCGAGAGAGTTCACATCAACTCCAGTCCCAATGAAAGTAAAACCTGAACAACAGGAAAAAAGTTTCCAGCCTATGTTGAAATAAAATCCCTATTTATAATCCAGCCTGAAGTAGGAGCATTACATTTTGTCCCTACATGTCAACTATGTTGGAATACTCGTAAGTCTTAGATTCTATGCATTGTAAAACGTCCCTGGGGAAATACGCCTGATTTACTATGAGGGAAAGACAAGAGCAACTCTTGACTGTGTCATTTAAAGGAATATAAAAGCTTGTTTTAGTGGCGATGCTGCCATAAAGCATTGTGGACATAGTACATGATTAAATGTACCTTTATACTTTGTGTATAGAGTTGTTTTTCTCTTTTTTGATCGATTTTTAAATTTAAAGAATTTAAAGGTGAAAGTCTCAGAGGGTAGCATTAAATGAGTTCGACAATTTTTGTATCATTTCGATTCAAACGGGGACGCGACCATAAACGCGTCACGCTAGGTTGTCTTGGCCGAGTGCTTAAGGCGACGGACTAGAAATCCATTGGGGTCTCCCCGCGTAGGTTCGAATCCCGCCGACAACGAGAAACTTTCGATGTGCTGTAGAAGCTCAGTTGGAAAAGTGCCTTTTTCCAATCGGAGGGTAGCCAGGTGCTTCAATGGGGCTGCCCACTGTTCCCTCGGGAATGGGTCAAATGTAGAGAAGGAATTTCACTATGTTGTACTGTGTTAATAAAGGATAAATGCATTATTATAACCTGGATCTGCCTCATGATAAGCGATACCACCTAATTCCTTGACCCGGAAGCTGCTGAGCTCCTGTGTTTATCATCAGTGGTTTATGAGTTACTAGCAAAAATTGGATTTGAATTTATACATTCAAATATATCTTCATTATCTCCGCTACAGATCGCACCCATCACCTGATTGAGATCTCAACGCCACATAACCTTCTCCCAGATCCATTTGTGCAATAGTGGCGGGGAATCATGAAACGTATTTTGATTTGATTTTGATTTGCCTGTTTTCACGATAATATAATTTTAAATAAAGCCACATCTCACAATGTTGTACAAATATCTGGATCCATCTCAAAACCTAGTCAAAGCTTCCATGACATCACCTTTGAACTAAATTGTATAGAATTAAATAACAACTTTTTGAGATATCTTGCAGACAAAGACAAATAAACATCATCCTTCAACTTTCATAAGTGATTTAATCTCACTGAAATTATAAATTGTTATATCAGAGTCAGTTTGAACACCTGAACACCACCTGATGACTGTGAGGGTGTGAGAGCTAGTTATTAGTTAGAGAAGTATTAATAATAGCTAGCTGATAGTCTTCTTAAAGTACTGGGTATATGGATTAAATATGGAGAAAGCCCTGAATCAAACAGAGAAATAATGCTGACATTTTAAATCGTGAGCGGTCTGATGTTTAATGTGTGTTTTCAGCAAACGTGACTGATCCAACCTGAATTGTGTTTGTTTAATTACGTAAAACAGTTGTACATTTCAGAAGATGTTGCAAATTCATTCGATTCTAAATTGAAGTGTGAAAACAGAAGTCATATTTAATGCAGGTTCTCCTGGATTAAATATGGCTGAAGGCTGAAGATTACTAGTACGTCTTCCTCAGGGACTCTTTTAAGGTACAATTGGAAATCATTATCCCAACACAGTCCCTTCACACACACACTAAATATACCTACCTCCTTTAAGACTCAAAGGTGAGGAATGTGAACGACTCGTGCAAAAAAAGTTGTGTCATTAACGAGCACATGCTGGGCGAAAAGATAGGCTGGTTCCCAGCGCTCATGTAAACTAGCTAATTAGATGATCCTCTGCATAGTTTTGAGCACGATATCTTCAGATGATGAAAAACTAGCTATAAAAGCTACTTAAACTCACTTTGTGGTATTATAGATAGACCATATCTCCCATCAGAGGTGATTGTGAGAAAACAGATGCATGAAAACCAGCTAAATTCAAACCACCCCTTTAGGCCCCCCACACATGATGACCCAGACCCCTCCACATTAGTGATGCACAGCCAAATACCAACGACCCTCTATGTACCAACACATACTGGAGATTTAGACATTTTGAAAAATCCCTGACTACTCAGTTGGAACTGAAGAAACCTCTTGGATGAGAAGTGAATTGTCTTCAATAATAATAATAATAATAATAATACATTTAATTTATAATAATACACAGATGGTTGGTTTGAATGATAGTCTTATTGTTTTGGCAGGGGCAGGCATGAACGGTTATAAATGCCACACCTCCCCCACCCCTCCATCTTTGAAAAACTGGCTATTTTACTGATTACACGGGCAGTTTCCACCTGAGTAAGTTTCTACAATCGGAACAAATCACCCAAAAATATGAAAAACTGTGTTTTTCATAAAAAGCTCCCCCCAGTGAGTAAAATATGAACTTTTAGAGTAAATCACAATGTATACAATGTTGATATCCTCGAGTCCATTTTATATGCACCAGGTTTGGACTAATACAAACCCACGGATGAGAAATGGTGGCCTGACAATTTTGACGATAAATCTCCCCCTAGTGTCAGAAATAAACAAAAACACCCAGTTCTTCCTCACACTAAGGTCTATGTGGGCCTAAAATATGAAAATGACCCATGATATTGATATTGGATGAGCAGCAGCGGCGTCGATGATGATTCAATAGTATCCGTGACTTTTTCGGGGATCTGATAAGAACAGCGATGAGGGATTCCTCAGGGCTCAGACTCCAGAAGCGATTGTGTTCACTTTTCAAACGAACTGTGTGTGAAAGAAACAGACTGGGGAGGAAAAGTAAACTGAAATGAGGGGAAAAGTCTCTTCTGTGGTGCTGAACAGTGTTTTATCTCCAGACCTGGAACCGTGCCTATCCAAACACCCCCGGCTGTGCCCTCCACTGACCCCACGACCCATCCCTTAACCCCCCGACGTCACACAAGGCCACAGCTGCATCCTGATCCTGAGAACAGAGGCTGATGAGCCAAGTGGAGGGGATGACCAGTTGAGATGGGAATTTGTTCCAATTTTAGACACATCTTCACGTCCACTAGAAACCGCCTGAGTAATCAGTATAAAAGCCAGTTTTTCCTAGCCGGGGGGGCGCGGGGGGCGGGGGGGCGTTGTTGGATGGAGTTTATATCTCTACTAAATCCTCAGGGACAATGTGAGGATATGAGTATTTGATGACAAGCCGTGACAAAGGGCTCCCTTTGTGCCAAACTTACTTTACTCCCGTCTGCTTGAGACCATTTGTCTTTGCTGCGTATCTGCAGTGGAGGAGCAGCTGAGGTCACCTTCCATCGCTGATGGAAAAAAGCTACGTGTCGTCAAGGAGGAGTTGATCAAGAGGTGACACCGACGATTTCATGCATAACCGACAAAAGACATGATTGTGTTTGTATTGTATTCTTGATCCCAGCCTGGCCTCGTACTTGCTTTTGCACTCTGCTGAGTCAAAGTTAAAAGAATAAATACTTAAAATAACAAACTGCTCCACACCCAGGATTGACTATTTATGCATTAGTTCAAACATTGTGATGTGGGCTCTTTAGGGGTCTCCAAAGGGGTCTCATGTCCTCTATAACCAAATCCAGAAACCTCCTCTTTGGTCTTCCCCCTCTTCTCCTGCCTGGCAGCTCCATCTCCAGCATCCTTCTACCAGTATATCCACTTTCCTCCTTTTCACGGGTCAGAACCGTCCTCTCTGACTTTGTCTTTAAGACGTCTAACCTGGACCGTCCCTCTGATGTCCTCCATTCTAATCCTGTCCATCCTCCTCACTCCGAGAGAATATCTGAACATCTTAGGCTCTGCCTCCTGTCTTCAGAACCACCGTCTTTAAACCATCCAGCAGAGCTGCTCTCACCACCATCTTGGAAATATTTTGCTCCTCTTCTGTCACAGATAACTCCTGACACTTTTTAACCTCTTTTCCAAACTCCCTGTTGCTCTGAACATTCGACCCCAAGTACTTAAACTCCTTAACCTTCTCCATCTCTACTCCTCCATCCTCACAGTTCCTCCTGTCGCCCTTTCATTCACACACAAGTATTCTGTCTCACTGCCACTGACCATCATTCCTCTCGTCTAGCGCATACCTCCACCTCTCCAGCTTCTCCTCCACCTGCTCCCTGCTCTCACTACAGATCACAATGTCATCCACCAACATCAGACTCCATGGAGACCCCCTCCTGTCCTCATCTGTCAGCCTGTCCATCATCATAACAACCAAGAAGGGACTCAGGGCTGATCCTTGGTGCAGTCCAACCTCCACTTTAAATCCATTGATGACTCCTACTGCCCTTTCCCAGATCTTCAATCTTGCGGTCAGTTTCATACCTCTATAGCTGCTGCAGCTACTTACTTTTTCACAGTGCTGATTAAGGCATTGAATTATGGGGCGGCGTCTGTAGAGAAGCAAATTTTGATTTTAACAGCAATTTTTTTTGTTGCTACATTTAGCTCCAAACAACATTTTAAAAGCGTTGCCAAATTTTTAACTTCACTTTTTAATCACAATTTAGAGCAATATCTATGAACTTAGTCCTATTTACCTTCCTATGAAATAAATCTTAATAAATTGTCTTAATATTAAATATTATATATTAATATAAATGTTCAATCTTAATGTAAATGTTGAGCCTACATGTTATGAACAACACTGAATATTTTTCAAAAAGCAGATTTAGACTGCTGTCTGTGGAGGTACCAGAATAAAAGCCCGATGAAGAAAACCACTTCTAACGCAGTAAATGTGGCACCAAGACTGTTACTGGCTGGTTCTGATCCAGTTCGTCACGCGGAGCCGATTCTTAACATTGGCTCCCCCCCCCCCCCCCCCCCCCCAAAAAAAAACAACTTTATTTACTGATCACAAGGGAAAGAATAACAAACAATCAAATAGATTCAAATGTGAGCTATACAAATAATACAAAAGAAGGAAGAAACGGGTACATCAGCCTAAAAACGGGTGTTTAAGAGAACCAAAAGCTCTCTGGGGTCAAGGCAGGATGCAGTGATGTCAGAGACTGGGCACGGGGTTTTCGTAGAGATCCAAAAGTTTTTGCCAGCTATGTTTGAGAAGTTTAAGTGAGCAAACGTTGTCTCTACTACCTGAAGAACCAAAAATAAACATATAACTTCACCGAGTCCTTTTCAACATCCTTGCTTTGTTGTTCCACCGTCCGCTAAAGTTACAGGCTTTTTGATTATCAGGTAATCCCAAACCTTTGCTCAAAAGTGTTCTTCTTCATCAAACTTCTGCTGATTTCAGTGTAAATTTGCAATTAAGCTTAGTGTTTATTTTTGTGCTTAACATTTCGGTTCAACATTATCATTTCGATATAATATTTAAATTTAGGTTTAACATTTACACATAACATTTGTGTTTATATCTAAATATCTTGTAAAGTGCATTATAAATTAAATGTATTATTATTATTATTATTTAACAGATATTTATGAGCAAGACAAATATGACTAAACTCATAAATTCATGAATATTGTTGTGAATGTGACTTTGAAATTGTGACACTGCTTTTTAAACACCAGTTTTAAGCTAAATGTAGCAGAAAGTTGCTGTTAAAATCAGCCTGGCGTTCCCATATTGAATAACCTCTCCGATTTATTAAATAAAAGGTTGATTCAACACTCATGCAGTTTGTGATTTAAGCTGCCTTTGTTTTATGTAATTTGATTTTTTTCTGACACATTTCAGGATGTAGATGACATTTGGATGGGTTCCAGCGCTCGTAGTCCTACAGATATTACATCCTTAGAGGTATTTGTGAGTTGAATCATTTTGCACAGTCGTTGACCTCATTGGCTTTAAAGATTGAGAGATTGAGCAGTGTCATAAATAGTCGGCAGAAGTCGATGGAACAGATTCTTGGTTTGAGCTAACATGAAAACAAACTGGTGTCCTGGCTGTTTGTCACATTTCTAAAGACTCCTCATGCTCCTGGCTGACCTGAGGCTGCAGGCTAGGCCCACTGACTGCACTGACTCGACATGACACCTTGACTCCTTGAATGAAAGACTCTCCAGCTCCGTGCGTTGCTGCGACGAGTATTAAATTCATCTGATCATTTACATGTGAGGGGATGGTTGCCCGTGTTGTTACGGTATGTAATTCCCCTGTTTCCTGTGAAATGGTAGGAAATGAGGAGGGTCCATCAGTAGTCGGTGAGGCCATGTGTTTCCTGTAATGCCTTCAATAATGAGCAAACACACATCCTACTGCTGACTTTTTATCTACACCCAGAGTCCACATCAATGCCTCGGACTCCCGTCCTAACAATGGGCTAAGGAATCCCACTCTCTGCTCTACAAGAAATCAGGGGGTGATTTAGATAACTGCATCTATCTGTCTAGACACACAGTGGTATCACTTGTTGAAACAATACCCTGTTAATTGCCATTCGGGTGAATTTGGGCAAAACAGCAAACACTGAGCAGAGGCAGGAATTCTCACATTGTTTAAAGGGATTTTAAAGGTTAAAGCCGTGATTGCTGGTGTTTGCTCTCCATCCTTGTCTGAGATCAGACTCCAGATGTCTTTGCAGAAAGTAAAACATTTACTGGTTCTAATGCAAAGAACATGAGAAAGACAGAACGGAGGGAGAGAGAGCCCAAATGGCCCCACGCTTCGAGCTGCTGACTTCTGTCATGAGGGGATTTCTGGGATTAAATGTATCAGCACTGACATCTAGCAGCTCAGGAGACACCCACGCTACTCCGGTCCTTCAGACAGACTTAATCTAGTAGGTAATTACTTCCCTTGAGAATGAGGGCAAGAAGTGTTACCACTTCCCTTCATTTTCCTCCTCACCTTTCATCTACACTTAAGAGAGTCCCAGTGGACGATGTTCAAAATCCCAAGCAGTGCAGTATTGTTGTTCATTAGTTGAACCCTGTGGACGGGCTAAAGACGCCGAGATGTTAAGTAGAGGAAGCAGGCGTGGGTGGAAAGGCTCAAAATTAGGCGCCTCTGTGAAGAATGCGTATTTTGGAGCCGTGTAACAAGGGGTAGGTAATTCTTAGGTCCTCTGCTCTACTGTAATCTTTCGAAAAGTGAGAGTCCTAATGTGGCAAACCACCCAGTGCCGTCTGCTGCCCGACACAAACCAGGTTCTGGTGCTCATTTGAATTCCTAAAATGAGGAAAGTTGAAGGTCAGGCCAAGATATGGGCAGTAAAACAAATACATGTGCAGGAATATAAATGGTAAAACTACAAGCACTAGAAGGATGCACAAAAAAACCTCTGCGCACCAGGAGGGATGTTACGGTAACGGCCCTTAAATAACACAGTCTGCCTCCACAATACATTTTTCTTCATTTACCGTCACATCCGCAGAGTAAATGTCTTCTAGTAAAACCAGATATGCATTTATGGTTCACATGCTATATTTAGTCTCAGAGTACAAGCAAATTTCCCTCAGTGATGTTGTCCAGCTGTGGACATCCCGTCAAGACAGTTATAGAAGAAGGCCTGAAAACAGTGAAGTCATGGGAAAGAAAACAGACACACCCACCTGTGAGTGGAGCGCGGCCGGAGAAGTGAGTTTATTAACAACATATTTAGCTTCAGCAGACATACAGGAATTCAGCGTCCTCGCATTGGACGCAGACTTGAAGGCTCCCTCCGTCACAGATAACATGAGAGAAGTTTGAAGTAGCTTGTTTATTTCCTCAGTACTTATGCTTCCTTTGGAAATGAAGGGAAAGTGGGGGGTGAGAGAGATGGGAAGGGAAATAGTTTGAATCGTTGAGCATGTTTATCAAATATCGTGTTGTTCAATGGGAAGTATTAAAAAGATGAACATAACGCCCTAGTAGGTTTGGGCCAACGCCAGATCATGGTAGGAGAAGAGCAAAGGGGAAAGTGTTTGAAATGCAAGGAATGTGTCTGAATGTGAATGACTGATGTTTTTAGAATAGACATTTTACAGATTATAGCTGAAATCGACAGCAGACAGAGAGCAGGAGCTTCCAATGATGCCGGCTATACACTAGAGGATGAAGGCCCCCCCCTGAGACCCACAAACTCCAGAACGTGAACAAGCTTTCATCAGAGTTTATGTATGTGGTTTATACATACAAGATTAAATGATGAAGAAATCCCCATCTTCATATAAGAATCTTTGTTCTTATAAGCCCACACTCCGCGACAGAATGAATGTGAATCTAAAAAACAGAGAAAAATAAAATAATAACCTTTACGGCTCAGAAATCACACACAGAGACGACCCAGGTCCCAGAAGTGACCAATGAACCACATAAACTTCATGGATGTACACTGAGGACTGGATAGAACCCTCTAGGATAGTTCCCTATCAGTTCATTCATTCAGTCATTCATTGTTATCCCGTTCAGGGGCTGGACCCTATCCCAGCTGACATTGGGTGCGAGGCAGGTTGAGCCATGGAGGAGCGGTCAGTTCATCACTTGGCCCATTACAGACAACCGGGTGGTTATTCTGCCAAAAATAAAGACCAGCACCGTTCCTGACAGCTTCCTCTAAACTTCACGTAACTCCCTTTGGATTTTAAATGTGCATCCAAAAGGATCTCACTTAAAACCTTGGGAGAAAGAGAAGGAGCTTGAATGCACTTTGTTTAGGAGGCTGGTTAACAGAATGATGGAGCCGATCTGGTCAGGCTCAGACCGGCGACCATGTCGGTCCTTTGGGAATACGAGGCTCTTCTCAACAGGGACGGCTGCAAGGCAGCGTGACGTCTGCCTTGCAGCCGTCACGCTGACGATGTCCTGGCTGTTTGTCACATTTCTAAAGACTCCTCATGCTTCTCAGAACTAACGATGAGAACTAACGATGAGAACTAACGAAGAGAACAAACGAATACAACTAACAATTAGAACTGCAGAAACCCTCAGGGAGAGGAAAAGTTCTCACAGTTCATTGTTCACGTGTTAGATTAAGATAATGTAAGAGGAGGAAAGAAAACTGTGCAGGGTTGAGTTTAGTTATTGGTGTTACATGCTGGTGGTAACCGTGTTACCACCAGCTTGTAGTGTGGTGAGGAATCTGGGAGTTATCTTTGATCAGGATATGACCTTTGACTCCCACATAAAACTGATTTCTAGGACTGCCTTTTTTCATTTGCGTAATTTTTCTAAAATACGGAACATTCTGTCTCAAAAAGATGCAGAAAAGTTATTTCTTTTTTCAAACCCGACCGGTCATGGCAGTAGGCCGTCCAGCCTGAGTCTTGGATCTGCTCGAGGTTTCTGCCCGTTAAAAAGGCCGTTTTTTACTCGCCATTATTGCTAAACTGCTGCTCAAGAAGGAATTTGTTCAGTGTCTGTAGATAATTATATAAAGAGTTTGTTCTGGACCGGCTCTTTCTGGAAAGCACCTTCGGGACAATTGTTGTTGTGAATTGGCGCTATATAAATAAAGATTGATTGATGTCGAACATGACTATTAACATTTTTTTAAAACAAAGGCAGAGTAGGGTTATAGACAAATCCCAATAATATAAACAACAGAGTAAACTACATGATCTGGAAGACGTGAGAACTAAAGCAAAGTGTCTAAACTAGATGATGTAAGTGACGTTTTTGCGGTGTACCAAAGCTTAAACACCTGCTCCACCCAGAGAAGCTGAACAATTATGGGGCCGGTGTAGCTTATAAAACTTCTGCATATTCACACCGGTATGTGGGCGGGAGTGATGCTCTTCCAGGGCTGCAGTTTAAATGACCTAAAAGTGTTCTCTTTAGTTTTGAGTCAATCTATGCAATTAGCTTTAAAGCTACATACATGTATAGCTTGCAAATGAAAAAGAAAAGTGATTATTTTGTAATCTGTCCAATCTGCCCGACATTCAAGAAGAACTCCTGCATCTTAGAGGATGATTGTACCTCAGGGGATGCTGATCGTCCGTCTACTTATGAGCATTCTCAGAGAAACTAAAATGCTAGATTAAAACGGAGATGTTCCAAGCTGGTCTGTTTGACACTGATTATGGTCCAACAACTTCAGCACAAAGCCGTCTGTCTGTCTCTCTGTCTGTCTGTCTATGTGTCTGTCTGTCTGTCTGTCTGTCTGCTTGCCTGTTTGTCTGTCTGTCTGTCTGCTTGCCTGTTTGTCTGTCTGTCTGTCTGTCTGTCTATCTATCCATCCATCCATCCATCCATCCATCCATCCATCCATCCATCCATCTATCTGTCTAACTGTCCGACCGTCATGGGGTGACTGTGTTTCAGTTATTAGAGCCGTTGTCCACTTATCTGAAGGTCGGTGGTTCGATCCCTGGCCACTGCGGTCCACATGTCGAAGTGTCCTTGAGCAAGTTCCAGATTCGACTCTATCTGCTGAGGAGACTGAGGTCTTTTGGAGTGCAGCTCCTGAAGACCTTCTATGACCGTGCAGTGGCGTCGGGCACCTTTTATGGAGTGGTCTGCTGGGGCAGCAGCATCTCAGCTGCTGACAGGAGGAAACTGGACAAACGGATCAGGAAGG
>JBBDHG010000222.1:552500-792500 GCA_037951165.1 Lophius americanus | reverse complement strand
ATAAAAATTGAAGGTGCTATGATGAACGTCATCTGCGCTTACGCCCCACAAGTTGGTTGTGAGTAGAAAGAGAAAGAACTTCTGGAGTGAGTTGGATAAAGTGATGGCGAGTATTCCCCGGGGTGAGAGAGTGGTTGTTGGAGCAGACTTCAACAGAGGTGAGGAGGTGATGGGCAGTGTGGTGTTAAGGACAGGAACATGGAAGGACAGATGGTGGTGGGTTTTGCGAAAAGAATAGAAATGGCCGTGGTGAACAAGTATTTCAAGAAGAGGGAGGCGCACGGGGTGACATGTAATAGTGGAGTTAGGAGCCCGCAGTTGGGCTACATCCTACGCGGAAGATGTAACCTGAAAGAGATTGGAGACTGAAGGCGGTGACAGGGGAGAACATAGTCAGACAGCAAGGAATGGTAGTATGTCGGATGACTCTGGTGGTACAAAAAAGAACTTCAGAGAAGAGTTGAGATGGGCTCTGGGTGGTAGTGAAGAACTGCCAGATGCCTGGGAAACTACGGCAAATGTGATAAAGGAGCAGGTAGGAGGGTGCTTGATGTACCATCTGGACAGGGGAAAGGAGATAAGAAGACGTTGTGGTGGAATGAGGAAGTCCAGGAGGGTATAGGAAAAGGTTAACGAAGAAGACGTCGGATGGCAAAGAAGATGAAGAAAGTAATTACAAATACAAAGAGACGCGGGTTAAGGTGAAGAGTAAGGTAGCAAAGGCGTAATGAAAGGCCTATGATGAGTTGTGTGTGACGTTTGACGCTGAGGAAGGAGAAAAGGACTTGTGAGAGCAGCTTTGACGAGGATGAAGAATGGAAAGGCGGTTTGTCCTGATGACATACCAGAGGAGGTATGGAGGTATGAGGAGAGAGGGCAGTGGAGTTTCTAACTAAATTGTTCAACACAAACATAGAGAGCGAGAGGAATGCCTTAGGAACGGCAGGAGTATACTGGTGCTAATTTCCAAGAACAAGGCCAAGGAACAAGTTGCATCTACAGTGGTGTTAAGCAGATGATCTACCCAGTGAAGATCTGGAAAGAGTCGTGGAAATTAGGTTAAGAAAAGTGGGGATCTCATTAAAACCACTGTGATCCGAACTGAAGGAAAAGCCAAGTTCCCTGTGCTCCTTGTTCTGCTCCGTCAACTTCTTCAAGATTTCCACTAAATCCTCGGCTTTAAATGAAACCCATGCCATCGGAGACGTAAACCACTCTCATCTCCAGCAGTGCAGTGATCTGTTTGGTGTGATCAGGGGCGGCCTCTGCTGAAAACAAACATGTGACTCACTGAGAGGACAGTGGGAAGGGATGGGGAGATGATTGTCTTGAATTGGAACAAGATGAACAGGATATCAGGCAGAGAATCTCAAAGGGTAATCAGGATAGTAACAGCAACCATGTATTCAAATAAATGACCTTCTCCAGGAATGACCCGGCTCCATATTCGCTCACGATAATAAACGTTAGAATGGGACGAGATTATTCTCCCTCCAAGGAATAGCTGCAGAAAGGTAACCCAGTATGATGGCTGGGAACTCTGACTCATCGCTGTGTCTAGTAAGAGTCAAAGTGCGCAGGTGAGGCAGGTTGGAGAGTTTCGGCTCTGTGGGAAAAGAGAGGGGCATAGCTGTTAATGTTCTGAAGCCCGGCTACAGTTACTCTGCCCCGAGGGTCTGGAAAGGCTAGAAAGAATATACTCCTTGTCTCCTGGTAAAGTTTTACAGTGGAATACTCCACATAAATTCCCTATACACACAACAGAGTCCCCGTGTGCTGGACCCTGTCCCCATTTCACTGCCCAGAACCACAGAACATGTGGCTATTTACAGAAACTGAACAACCTCCTGAATTCTCCTTCAAATGATGAGAGAGAGAAGCCGACGGTCACGACCGATGATACGGTTATAAATGATTAAAGAACACATGGGATATCAAGTTTTGTTATTTTTGCTTCAAAATAATCACAAACCTACTTTGAGCAACCATTTTCATTAGTGGTTATCGGTTGGAAGGTCCACCCGGGTCACAGGAGAATGTGGAATGTTTGTTTCGAGTCAAATTGGTTTCATTCCCAAAGAAGAAAAGCCATTAGTCAATTCCCTCACTGGGGAAAAGTCAATCCAAGTTAATTCATCGTGTGATCTCAACTTAGACAAACTCTTATCAGTGAATTTGCCATCTTGATAGAAGTCATGGTCACAGGAGCGTTCTCTGAAGGCGCCAGACAACCCGCTGGAGAAAGCATGGTTTCCTTTAATGACCTCTTTTTGGAGTATAAAATCGTTATTCTAGTTTTGTAGACCCTCGTCTTTGGAATGGCCTCCCTGACCATCTGCGGGCTCCACAGACGACTGACACATTTAAAATAGGACTTAAAACTTTCCTTTTTGAAAGAACCTGTAACTTTAATTAACATTGCTGCTTTTTGGTCATGTTTTTATATAGTTATTATTTAATTTTTTATTTTTGCTTTTATCTGCTTTTACTTTGTAGCACTTTGAGATTTGATGCAAATGTAAAGTGGGTTATAAATTAAATGTATCATTATTATTATTATTATTATCATTATTATTATTATTATTATTTCAATAATAATAATAATTATTGGAATATGGGGCACGCCTTCGATCATTCCAGCTGTGAACAGCTGTGGGACAAGCGTAAAAGCAACCTACAAATCAGAAGATGAGCGTATGACATGGGATCATGCCATTCTTGTTGTTATTGTTATTTAATCGACAACAGTTTTATAATAAAGCAGGCTGACTCAACTGGAGGGAACTGAAGGAAGAAGGAGAGTAAAAGAAAAGCTTATGGGTGCCTCGGAGTGGTTTTTCATTTGCGTACCTCTTCGGTATCACGGCTTCAACAGTTTTTGTTGAACTTATTTGTAGAGTTCATTATTTTTTTTAACTTTAATACCATAAGGTTTAATTCTTAGAGTTTATCTTGAAAACAAACTCTCTGCTGTGATCTAGTTGGTGGAAGCCACCCAACTTTCAGCGCCGGACACACACAGACAGAACGCAAAACGGGAAATATTCGGTACCACAGTTTACATGATTTGGTCATTCTTCTCGTTTATTTATGAATGGTTTATACTACCCCTCTGCAAAGGAAACAAATGTCAGTGAAGCATTGTTGTGTTTATATGCAGCTTTTTCATTGGGATTAGACTTTTTAACCACTTCTACTTGATATATAAACTCACCTTTTTCTTGTAGGCCATTCCAAAACTTTTATTCTATTCCTTTCAGAGGTGGACTAACTGTTCTGCTTGGGATGATAGTCATGCTGCTTGAGCCAGCTTCACCTCACAGCCAGCTCACCGGATATTCTCCATCATGATATCCTGGAGAGTGGACCCGGCCCTGAAGCAGCAAACATCCCCACCGCGTCACACAGCCACCTCCATGGTTGACTGTCGGGATATTGTTGCGTTTTGTGGAATGCTGTGTTTGGTTCTTGACAGACATAACGTGACCTCCTCAGTCCTCACACTGGGTTTTTTCCACTCAACAGTCCAGAGAAGACATTCGTAAAACCCTGAGCATCATCAAAGGTGCCAAAGTCAGACAAGCCCTACTGTTCTTCTGGGCTAGCAGTAGCTTGTGTTTGGTCATTCTCTCAGGGGTGACATTTTCACTATCTTCTGGGTAGTGGAGCCACGAACGAAGATCTTTAATGAGGTGAGGCCTGAAGTTCCTTGTATGTTTTGTTCGGATCTTCTGTGACTTCCTGAATGATTCTCTTTATTGCCCTTTGATACGTTTTGGAAGATTCTGTTAAATTGCACTATCGTTCCAGGTCTTCTCCATGTGTAGATAATATGTCTCACTGTGGATCTGTGGAGTCCCAGAACCTTAGAATCAGCCTTGGAACTCTTCCCAGATGGATGGATTCCGATCATCTTCGTTCTCACGCCTTCTGGAATTTCTTTTGATTTTATCATAGTATGCAATTGGTGAGACCAAATTCCTGCTGATGCTGATGGTCTATTGGAGTGATGGTGTGATTGAACAGTGCTGGCAGTGATCAGGCCTGGATGGGTCCAGTCCAGAAACACTTGTTAATGCACGTATAAAAAAAATTGAAATATTTAATTCAGAACCTCTGTATTTATTGTTAACTCAGGTTGGCTTTGTCTTTACGATCTATCTTGATTGATTGAACGAACACAGTTTAGTATTAGATACTCACCAAAACAGATAAAAACCGGAAGGATCGAATATTTTTAAAATGCAATATTTATAAAAACAAAACAATTCAAGCCGTTTACAGTTCCTTGGGGTTTGTCGTTCGTGGGGTAAATGTCACAATCCAGGTTGAGGTAAAAATCTGGGTATTCCTTTCCCTGCCATGCTCCACATAAAAAAAGAAAAATAGGCCTACGCTGTTGTTCCGGACAGTAAGTCCACAATCCCCTGCATTGTACAAGCAGTCCCCCTGGTTGAACTCCTCAAATTAAACGTGACGATATTTCCACACTATTATTTCTGTCAAAAAGCTCCACAAAGTGAGTAAAATATGTAAATATTGCAGTCAAATATGATATAATAGATCATAAATGCATCAAATTTGGTCTAAATCTGGCTTCAGAAGTTGGCTGATGTCCAAAAAAAGTATTTTTTGAAAGAAAAATAAAAAGTAATGAAAATAAAAAGTTCCCTCGTTTGTAAACTATGGCCTACTCGAGTCAAACAGGATTAATGCAAGACAGATCTCCTTGAATCGATTGATATACACCAAATTTGGACTAAATGGGACCAAAGGTTGAAAAGTTATGGCCCGAAAACTTTTGGATATTAGGCTTCCCCTTAGTGTTGGAAAATATACAACAGAACTTTTCCCAGAATAAATCCAGTTATTCCTCCAAATAAAATCCAAGGGTGTGTAAAATTTGAAATGATCCATGAAATGTTTTTTTCATTTATCACGTTCATATGAAGGATCTGCTGGGGACGCGGCGGCGGCGGCGGCGGCGGCGAAGACAAATCCATAATATCCATGACTTTTTTGCGGATATAAATATCACATCAATACAGATCTGCAAAGTTCCATCTGCGTTGGTCTGACAAATATACAGCATGAGCAGAATGGATATGTTCCTTCCCGTACAAATTAGGCCTGTAGGAATCAGTATCATTGTTGAGAATACAGCCTGAGGGCCTGTGACACACACTGTTTCAGTGTGTGTGTGCACACTTTTAGGATTATGTTTTTAAGTGTGAGTGCGCACCAGTTTAGGCCGGTTTTAATTGGTTCCAGAAGTTGGACCTATGTCAGCCAATAAAAACACAAGAACCTACAAAATGTTGAGCAATTCACTTCCTGTAGCGAAGGCTTCATCCAGAGTGTGAGAGTCGGAGAGGAATGACCTGTTCTGCTGGTTGTGTTCCTCAGGTTATTGTGTAGCCTTTTAACTTTCACACACAGTCCTTGCTACCGCCCCAGGAAATGAGAGCACAAGAAAAGACGTTTATTGTAATAATCCTTATCCTTTCCTTTTGTGACGAGGTGGATGAAACACTTGAGATGCTTCAGAGGGAGGCGCATTTGCATCGTAAACGTTCAATATTCCCTCTTCCTTTCACGGCAGAGCCCGATGAAACCAGAGAGGGAACTAACAATCCTTCTGGTTTTATTTAAAAACAGGATGAGTGTAACATACCAAGTCTCCGTGATGGTCTGAGGGAGCCAAAGTGCCTGCTGGTTCCCCCTCACGGGCCCACGCCACACTCAGAGCGCTCTCGTAATGAAGGGTTTCTGCTCGGCTGTTTTTGGAGTTGCTGTTGAACAATGTACAGATTATATTTACTTCACAAAGTAAACCTCAAGTATAAGCAGGGAGACACCAAAGGAGGCTGGAATCCAAACTTGATGGTCTCCATATGAACACAAACCACCAGCGCTCTTCATCGTGGTCACGTCACAGAGCGTCTACTTTGAAGGTGATTCAAAAGAAAGAAGCCATTTCGCATATTTATTTCGTTGGCGAAAACAAATGTAGTTCCCGTACTTGCATTACCTATAAAATAGATGAGTCATCTATAATAGATAACTTTTACGGCTCCCATATAAGGGCAGCTACGTAAATAGGAAATCATCTCAGATTGAAAAAGTCAACCTGAAGCTGCTGTGGATTTACGTTTATGGGGTTGCCTGAAAGATAATCTCATATGTTCATTACACAGCAGTCAAGAAATGATCTGACACAAATAATCTTTGTTTACACCTGCAATTAAATATGTTCACCGAAATAAAGGTCCGACCAGCAGGGGGTGCAGCCGGTTCTTGATATATATATATATATATATATATATATATATATATATATATATATATATATATATATATATATAAAGGTCCGATAAACATAAACGTTTTTTTTGTAAGACAGCTCCCTCTAGTGAGTAAAATGTGAACTACTAGAGTGAAATATATTGACAAGATAGATCTCCTCAATTTGATTCTAATGTACCGGGTTCGGACTAAATTGGACCAACATTTGAGAAATTATGGCCTGACAATTATTGAGATTAAGCTCCCCCTAGTATCAAAAATATATAAAAGAACTTTTTCAAAACACCTAGTTCTTTCTCACACTAAGGTCAATGTTAGTCTAGAGTTTGAAAATGATCCATGATAAAGTTGTTGAGTTATTGCTTTAACAGAAAGGAACTGCGGCAGAAGTGGCGTGCGCGGCGGCCATGACAATTCCATTATATCCCAGACTTTTGGGGGATATAATGAGATTGTTATATTGACCCCGAATCCTATTTTCCCCTACACTTTGCTGCTAATGAATGTGTTGGTGTCTTACAATACTATTACAACAAAGTTCTGTTTTCTGAAATAACTTTTGCCTTTTTAGGTGTATCCAAAGTTTTGCCTGGAGCTGTAATTTTATGGAGTAATCCTGTGCTACAGTGAACGAAAGGAGTCCAGAAAAGAATGAAATAAAAAGTCTGATTGTGGGTAATCTACCCAATATGGTTACGTCTTCTACCTTATCGGCCTTCTTACATTTCAGTGCATTTTTCAGGAAAGAAGCCTTCCTGACAGGAAGTCAACCTCTTGAGTCGGCCCAGTACAATTCACTTCTTTATTTTCATTGGAGGTGAAAAGCTTATACAGTGAATAGAAATGTGCGTGAGGCGAGTGGCCGGTGGGAGTGTGCGTGTGCTGAAGGCTCCAGCTATTGAACTGGGACAATGGGGTGTTGTAAGAAGGTATTTTTAACCACCATGCTAAGTAGCCTAAAATCACTTATAGCCAAGGTGTTACGGCAGCGATAGACTCATTTATAATCCCTCCGTCTGGCTGATATCTGTGACATTTCCTGAGTACGTATTAGATTGACTATTGTATTCCAGTTCTGCTCCTACCGTTCTGCTGCCTGGCTTCCCTCGTGTGAACCATTGCAGGCTTTTATTCACTCACTGACAGTCTGGTGGAAGAGATTCATTGTTTTTCCTGAAAACGCTGCAATTAAACCCAGTGGCTCTGCTTAAGGAGTGTTCAAGAAACAGAAAAAATCTGATAAAACAAAAGAGAAGTACGCTATTTTCTTGCGTGACGAATCACATGATTGATCCAACTTGTGTCAGGGAAAACCTGAAACCAGGACAAAAACCACGGATCCGTCTCCGAGAGGAATGCTGAGTTTCCTTATTTTCATATTCACAATAAAAGAGCCGTTCTCACTTCAGTCCCTCTGAATGCCCATGCTCTGTGTACGGAAGGGAAGGGGTCTCTTCCCAGAATCTGACCTCCAACAAAAAGCCAGTGGGGATGTCAGGAACTGAACAACTTTGAATGAGTCCCCCATAGGAGGCCAGTTAGGAATTCTCATGACTCACCCCCACCACGAAGTCCATCTCTCCCAGCCCACACATGCCCCCTTTCCCTCAATGTGAGAATGTTCTTTTGCTCTTTCTTCCCTTCTTCCCTCCAAGATGAGCTCATCCCAGACCTCTGCTCTACGAACAACACAAGCTTTCACAAAAACTGCCCCTTCACATCTCACCCCGTAACAACTAATGTGGAAAAAAATACATATGTATGAAAGCATGAGCTCGCCGTCAGTGACCACGGCGAGACAACTGATGAGCTGTAAGTGACTGCGGCGGACACTGTCAGTGATGAAACCTCTGAAATGTCATGTTTCTGGGAAGGACACTTTTTCATATTCTTGACACTTTTTGGATTCAAGGCAGCTGGGTTTGGAAACCAACTAGAGGTTGTAGGAGCCTTTTATGAAAGTCTGAACATGGAAATCCTCTTACAGCAAACCCTGTTAGGAAAGAATGCTTCTTTATCAAAGCTGACCTGCTGACTTTCTAGGGTTTATCAGCTCATGCAGGACAGGGAGAGGGTGAAGGGTGGGAGGTTGAACGTTAAACTGTAGGCATGTGGAGACGGAGAGAGAAAAATGCCTGTAAATCGGAATCAAACATGAAGTGAAACAAAGCCTCCATGGTTTGTAGAAGAAAAGAAGCCGGCACAGAGTGATGTGTTAAACATTGCTTTACAGTGCGGTTCTTTTTGTCAAGAATCCCAGTGTAAAAAATGTTTTCATCCGTTTCTGTGACATTTTGTCCACATAACGTCTTTTAGTGAGGTTTTTATCAACTCAAAGTCAATTAGTCTTATTTGGGTTAGAGGAAATGGTATTTATTTTAGTTAAGTAGTTCTTGTAAATACAATGTGTTGTCATTTTAGTTTTTCAAAGACAGATGTTCATATTTATGCAATCACGATCTGACGAAAAGCAGGCTGACTGAAAGTGACTCGTCTGTTTTGTCATTTTAAAGAATACATCCAGACATTGGACATGTTCTAATTTGTATATTTACTTTGAGCTACACTTTAGATTAGGTTAGAATAGTATAGAAAAACTGTATTAATCCCAAAAGACAAATTTTGGCTTTACACAGCTCCAATATTTGTTTTTTGACAGAAGCAACTGTAGGGAGAAGTTGAAATAGAACATATAAAAGCTACACATACACACCCAAGAACTAGACATATGCTGTCCTCCCCAACAGCAAAGGTATATCCCTGAAAAGTCCTCTGCTTTAAAAAGCCTCAAATTAAATGTGAAGTAATGACATACAAGATATATATCTCCTTAAGTCGATTGATATGCATCATAGTTGGACAAAAACGGACCAAAAATTAGGAAAGAAATTGTAGAAATAAAGTCTTAATCAAAGAATAGCTCCCCCTAATAACTAAATTATAAACTATTACAGTATAACACGACAGATTCAAGGTAGATCTCCTTGACTCAATTCAAATGCACATCATTTTGACTAAATGGGACCAACAGTTGAGAACTGATGGCCCAGAAACTTTCAGAGATAAAGCTCCTCCTAGGTTCAGAACTATACAACCGACCTTTCCCCAAATCAACCCAGTTCTTCCTCACACTAAGGTCTATTTAGGTATAGAATTTGAAAATGATCCATGAAATCTTCTTTGCGTTATGTTTTGAAAACAGGGTTTTCGGGTAAAAGCTCCCCCTAGTGAGTAAAATATGAACTACTAGAATTAAAATATAATAAATTCAAGATAGATCGCCCTAAGACAATTCATATGCACATTTCCTGCTTTGCGCTACGACGTGCTAACGCCTCACTGGCTTTGCCTTCATATTTGGTTTACAGATTGAAAGTTGTGTCAATCTTATCGTGTCACTCTTGGCAAGAAAAGAGTTAAAATTTCCCGCAGCACCAGATTTTTTCTTTTAAAGAGTGAGTAATGAGGCAGAAAGTTCTGTGTCAACAATCCTTGCAGCGCTATCTTCCTTCAATAATGAATACAAATGGATTTCCTGTATTTGCTGGCCAAGAAACCTTAAACAAGGTTCTGTAAAATCTATTAAATCTCATCTGGTTATTAATAAACAGAGCTGAGTCAATAAAACACTGAAGATGATGAAGCAGCAAGTTGTGTAGCATGGGAAAGTCTGGATAGCTCCGTCTCCAGGCTGAAAGTAAGAAATGGCGAGAGTTTAACATAGGAAATGAGGATGTGTGTGTTTTCATATAGACACAACTCATTCACATGTGCTCCGAGTGTCTAATCAGAGCCGTCCCGTATGGTTAGCCATTTCCTGTGTTTATTGGTACCAGAAAATCCCCACTGGCTTTAACGACTCCAACAAAGCACTGCCCGCCTCTTGACTAATGAAAAACAACATTTATAGGAACTTTGTTTGAAGAGGGTAAGTATATGTTTGGATGGTAATGCACAGAAACTCTCTATAAGGACTGGTTTCCAGGCATGAGGCCCAGATTAGTGCAGAATGGGATTTGATAGTCAGCGCGGGTGAAAGGATTCATACGTTCACAGGGCCGCAACATAAAGGACACTGTATGCAAATTGCACTTTCTACAACAGTCGAGTCCATTTCTGTAAGATTTGCATCTCTTTGCATGATAGTGAAGAAACAGCTGAATGAGAGGCAGAAGAAGCGTTGGAGCAAAGAGCTTCTTTGGCTGTGCTCGGGTTTGAGTCTAAGGCTGTAGATGCAACCGGAGGTGAATTTGAATGCTTTGGCTGCGAGTCCTGTCGGAGAAGAAAGGAAGAGACAACAAACATGCAGACAGAGCAGCTGGAGACTGGAGACCAGCGGGGAGGGTCGAGTTCTGTGCTGTGAAAAAGTATTGGACCCCTGCTAGGTTCTTCTATTTTTAATATGACTCTCAGACTTAAGTGTGTCGGACCCCCCAAACAAAATTTTACATAAAAACAATAATAAAACAATGGCCTGATTACTGTTGATCAGTATCTGACATATCTGTGGTGGAATCTGGGCAAAGGGGCTTTAGTGCAGCCACACTGGAGGGTCTGTAAGCATCAGCTGATCTTCTCTGGTCACACCACAGCATCTCAACAGGCTCCTCAGGTGGACTCACTCCTCTGGATGGACTCAGTTGTCTTGTTGCATGACCCAGTTCTGACCGAGCTACAGCTAACAGACTGATGACCTGACATTCTTCTTCAGAATTGAGCAGAAGTCTTGATTCCTCAATAGTGGCAAGTTGTCCTGACCCTGAAGCAGCAGATCATCCCCACAACATCCCACCATCGCCTCCATGTTTGAATGAAGGTATAACGTTCTCATGGAATGCTGTGTTTGGTCAGATGGAACAGAACCCCCATTTATCAAAGTCCCAGAGCCTCAGAAATAACTTTGTAATCTATGCCATTAAAATCACTTTCTTCTACATCTCCTCAGGAATGTCAGCCTTTTTTCTGTCCAAAACTTTTTCAGAGAACTTCATGTTCTGTGAGCGTGTCCCACAGAAATACGGCCGGCAGCAAGGAGGCATAGGAAAATAAATATATCCATCATTTACATAAGCTCTTCCCCTCATTAGGCGGGCCGTGAAACAACGTGGCAGAGAAGCTGGAATATTTCCAGGGTTCTGATAAAACCTCGTCCACGGCATTTTATTAAAGACCCCATGTTTGGCCTCAGTTTAACAAAACAAACAAACTGACCCTACTGTGGCATTTTTCTGCATCTCTGCCCCTCCCCCCAAAAAAAAAAACCACACAGAAGCAACAAAGGCGACACATGACCTCAAGTTAACCTTCACTGTCAATAATGACATCAAATTCTTGCCACATGAAGAACGACTGGGCCCTCCTCAAACCTCTAATGTACGGTAAACATTTCATTCTCCCTCCAGCCTTCTCCCACACTTCTGAGGGGGAAGTGTGGGAGAAGGCTCCCACACTTTCCCCTGTGTGGGAAGTGTGGCCTCTAGATCCAGATCCAGTCTGGATCTAGAGGCCAAAGTGAGCTTTTGGAAAACACACTTTATTGCTTACTAATGGATTTGTCCTCTCACACAAGCACAGGGAATATGCGTCTACAGTTCAGATAAGATGAGTTCTCTCCAGAGGGAATAACACCCGCCGCCTTGGACTCAAGTTAAACTATACGACTGCTGTGGATTCATTTGTACAGAAAGACACAAACTACAATAAGAAGAAGAAAATAAATACGCCAGCACAAATCACCTGGAGAGCAGCTCCAGCTGATTTTCACATTTCAGTTTTTGTCTGAGTTACCTGAACGAAGAGGATAAGGAGGTAAAGTATGACGTGCTGAGATGAATCCACATGCTGGTTATTAGATTTTATTTCTCCAAAGCCTGAGTAGCTGCCTGCTTTGTTTCGAGGATTTGCTAAAGGAGCTCCCGGCTCTAACGGAGAGTGAGGTAGATTTATACCCCATCTAGGTACCAAAGTAGCTACGCCTGTTTCCTTCAACGTCATCCCGCTTCCATGTTGTGACGTTGACATTAGCGTAACCAAAAGATGGCGGGGAATAGTCCGAAGTTTTAACAACTACACAATGCTGACGGTCTGTGCGTCCCGTTTATGTAATGTGAGTAGAAAGCAGCAAATAGGTGGCAGTCATGTGCTTCATGCCATGTATGCAAGTTTATTACGTGCATCACCACATGTTGAGAGTTTTTTTGTATTGTTCACTTTACCTTCTTATTCTTCTTTTCTGTTTGAATCGTGGCCTTGCTGCCCCTTGCGTCTCCCGACGGTACTTCTCTGTTTTGTCCAAATCTGTGATTGACCTTGAAAAAGGTCAATCCTACCCGTATAGGTCTTAATGCTAAGCCCTGATGGAAGTGACAGTGACTCCTGGAAAACTTCTTCAACATTCTATGCTTGCTTTCAATGGCGATTCTAGAGTCACTAACTTTTTGTCATCAGCTTAATTCTATAAGCTAGTTTGAACATGTGTTACCATTCTACAGACTGACATTGCATCTAGTCTGCTTGAGACTTGATTTGTTGATTAATAGCTCATAGCTGTGAGTCATTATGCTAATAAGGACTCACAACTTATGCTGTGAGCTTAAGGACTTATGCTGTAAGGACAAAATAAGCCTCGGAGGAACAAAACCGAAAGTGTTCGGCGCAACGAACTTAATCCCACACATCAAATTTAATCACCCAGAGGGACTTAGCAAGTTTCAAGAAGCTAATGTTAGCAGAGTGGCTAAAGATAGCCACAGCGCAGACCCAGCCCTGAGCCGGCTTGTGTGTATGTATCTACACTGCCATTTATGGTTTAAAAACTTGAGACGCAAAAGAAGCTGCGGTGGAACAACCTCCAAAAAACGATCGACATAACCAACTTAATCAGTCAGAACACATACACAATGCCGACCAGTCTTACATCCACTGCAATCCTTCAAGAGAGGAGCACTTAAAGTATATAACATACTTTAAGTAACGATTTTAAAACTTGAAAGATAAAAATCGGAATCGGCCAGTCAGAAAGCTACCTTTAACATTTGATCATTTGCCTGTATATATAGTATATAAAGTAAAATCAATCTAAAAAATGTGTATTTATTTACCATAGCTATTTCCAATTATCATTTGAACCCAGCCACATAGGTGTCACAAGCCAGTGTACTTCTAGTGCCGGTTCCAATCCCGGAAAAATGAGGAGGGTTTTGTCAGGAAGAGCATCTGACGTGAAACCTCTGCCAAACCAATATGCGGAACAAGATGGTCCACTTTGGCGACTATAGGGAATAGCCAAAAGCAGAAGAAGAATATGATTAATATAGGCTAGGAAAGAACATAAAAATCCAATAATTTGTATAAAAAAACCATTAGATTCACAGGATAAGTGCAGATCCTAGATCTTAGACTTTTCTCTTTGTCGTATTCCTCTTCTGGGCGCTTGTTGGCGGTTGGCGCCCTGCCTCCTAGTAGCATTATGGCCACCTTATGAACTGGTGGCGATAATGCCACCAGTTCATAAGGTGAACTGGTGGCATTAGTTCATAAACTTGCCACTATTGAGGAATCAAGACTTCTGCTCAATTCTGAAGAAGAATGTCAGGTCATCAAAAGGATCACAGGTCACGTTAACAGGCGACCGACGTTGCCAACTGGAAAGGTTTAATTCGGAGAGGAGAAAAAGTGTCTCACGTAAACCCACCTACTCAATGCTTTCAAGCGTGTGAATGTTTCTATGTTGGTTGTGATATAACATTTTACAAGAATTGCCACGTGTAAGCAAAAGGTGCGAATCTCTTTCTGAGGTGTCACTTTGATGAGGGCTTTCGGTAAGACTTCACAGCCGAGAGATGTGGCAGGATACTACTAACCGAGGTGATTTCTGTGGGAAAATGGAACTCTAATTTATCTTGCGTTCCCACCATTTTTTTCTTTTGTTTCCAGAGCAAATCTAAATTACTAAAACTAAATAAGAAGAAAAAAAAATGATCCATGATCTATCTCTGATGAAGATGAAGATGAAGTAAATATGATACATCTCCCATACACAGGAGAGGTGCCTTTGATATTTAAGTGTTAAACCTACTTTTTATTTTGAAATGTGACTTCTTTTTTTTTTCTACTTCGTTGATTCTACAGTTGGGTGTTCCTCAATCTTCGTCAGCCCTGTAACAGACCTTCTCCTTCCTCGGTGGAATGTATCCCCGGAGGTGGATCCTGAGTATTTCACGTTTTTTTTTTCAACAGTAGTTGTGTGAGAACAAGGTCAGACTGTGTGACATGTGAGCCCCACATCAAAGAGAAGAAACAACAGCCAGTCACTTCAGGATTATTTCCTTAAACGTAACAGAGGCAACAGGAGCAGCCATAAATCTGAGAGGGGCTATCATGACAAAAGCCGGACTGACCGACTTCCTTTCCAACGGCACACGAACGTCACAGGAAAATCACCCGAGCCAAAAGCGTCGGCTCTGGGTGAACATACTGAAATCATACAGAACCCACCCACACTTTAGGCGGCGAGACGACTGGGTGGGTCCAGACTGGTCGGTCCACACAGGTCTGCTGCTGGCCTGAGGGGAGAAACTGTGACGGAGTAGATCCCCACTGTGGGAAAAAGACCAGAGTCCTGCTGTCGTGTCTTTGTGTGTTAACTAAGCAGAGGCGGCACGCTGTGAGCACCGTCCCAGCGTCACCACAGGGGGTTAACCGCCAAGGGACAACCTGGTTATCACTTGGGTGGGCCTGAGGAGAGCAGTAGACACCAACTGAAGTGGACAGATCTGGCCCAAGACCGGCAGCTGTGGTTAGACGAGCTGTTGGAGCTAAAAATGAGAGCCATTTATGTGGGAAACTAGATTAGTATCTATTGAGGCCGGATTTTTGAGGGAAAAGTAAAGACCACCAGGGGAGAACAGTCACACAATAAAAGGGACTCTCTGTGGAAGAAGGAAACACATTTAGGCAGAGTCTCCATTAATACTGGCTGAGGAAATGAGTAAGCTGTTGATTATGTGCCATCAGTGTTTGTTTCACGTCACTCTGTGCTCGCCGCTGCCCCTCCCTTTTTGGTCCGTTCCGAGCATTGACCTCATCTGTTGTTCTTCTCAAGGATGTCCTTCTCCTTTCTAGGCACAATGAGGCAGCGTCCTGTTTAGAGAAGGTCCAGTTCGGCCTTCACTCACCCTCCCTTGCATTATGTCATTTCCCCTGTGCTGCTGGGATAGTCCCACCAACGTCACATGACAGAGTTTTACCCTCATTCCGACGATGGCTCCCATAATTCATACAAATATTCGAACAAAGTGGAGACTTTGTCGTTTATCTATTGAAAAACGAGTAACAGTCTGTCCTGATTCAAGACCCACTTATACAGCAAAAACACTTGAAAAGATACGCTCCCATATATTAACAAACATTATGTATGTGAACGTATAATACTATCTATTATCTTTTGCTACATTTGGATGGAAATCTGGCTGAAAATAGAGCAGGAAGTCCTTCCATGTAAAAGACCGGAGCTGTTCTTGGCAACATTACACTCCTTTAAAAGCTGATCTCTAATCCATCAAAGAAGAAATGATTAATAGATGTTCCTGAGGAGGAGCGGTTATCTCAAGCAGGCTGGTAATGAAGTGATGGATTAGGAGATAAGATGTCTGCAGCTCTCTCCAGCTCTGTTTGTTATTGTGACTGTAAGTGTGAGATAATGAGACATAGCAGGTGATTAAAGTCCTTTAAACCCAGTTAGGAAAGAAATGCATCAATCTTAATTTCTTTAGCACCTTTCCCAACATAAATACAAAGCCGTTTAAATGGAAGTTTGACGGGTGAAAGTAGGTCAAAGCCCTTCAGAGACGCCTCAGCAGAAGAGAGAATGTGTTTTTTATCTGTTTGAGGGTGAGGATGTGAGCTGTGCACGTTGCTTACTTGCAATTTGATCACGTCGGTAACTGTGGGAGGGAGAGAGATTGAGAGAGAGAGAGAGAGAGAGAGAGAGAGAGAGAGAGAGAGAGAGAGAGAGAGAGAGAGAGAGAGAGAGAGAGAGAGAGACATCTCCACGCCATCTGACAAACCTGAAGTGCAACATCAAACTGTACTAATCTGCACTGTAAAAATGTTTGCAGAAATTACATAAAAGTGCAAATGGCTCCAATGAAAATAATATACTGAATCAAGAAGGAGTAAATATTTCTCATTTTTACTGGGGAAATAAAAGGGTTTTTAAAATGAATGACCAGCATGGTGGCAGAGTGGGTTACACTGTAGCCCGGCAGCGAAAAGGTTCTGGGTTCTAATCCGCCAGGCAGACCGGCACATTCCTGTCGACCCACAGTCCAGAAACACGCATGTAGGTGAAGTGGCGACTGTAAGCGGGCCGGAGGTGTGAATGATTGTTTGTCTGGAAAATACAGCTGCTAATATTTTACTGTAAATCACATAGATATTTTTACAGTGCACAACCATAATAATATTTCAAAAGTCGTATTGAACACAAACACAACATCATATCGAAGCAGAGCTGCACCAGAGGAAAACATGTAATCTCAATTCATCCATTTCCAGTTTCCTCACATGTTTAATATGACCCCCCAAAAAATGCCACTTATTGAATAGGACCTTCTCAGCAGTCATGTTAAATGCCTCCTCCTTGGTGTGACCTGTGGTGTCCCCTAGGGCTCCATCTGGGACCCCTTGCTCTTTCGCATATACATGCTGCCCCTGGATCCCATTATAAAAGCTTCTGTCACATTTTAAAATAAATAAAAAGTGTGCTCAACCAAACGGTTGAGCGAGACATTAACGGGTCCATCACTGTATTATTTAAAGAGAACTTCAGGAATATCATACTGATTTATTGTTTTGGTCATAAGTTATTTAATCCATTTATATATATATATATATATATATATATATATATATATATATATATATATATATATATATATATATATATATATATATATATATATATATATATATATATATATATATATATATCAACAATCTCCACTAAAGAGATACGTGTTTGATATATTCTAATGACATAATTAATATGAAAAATGACTTGGGTAAGTGCGGCATTATATGTTAGGTGTGTTTAGAGTGTCCAGCCAACAAAACGGAGCAACAAAAATTAAACAAAATGTGATTTATTTTGATTTAATTGACCTGTGTTTATTTGGCTCGACAGGAATTAATAAAACACACCGGCTAGAGTGAGCTAAATTTTAAAAAGCTGAAATAATTGTAATAATTGAACGTTTTTTGAGTGAAACAACCCACGAAGTTTCTTTGTTTTGGAGTGTGGGGAGTAAACATCCCACTTTCTTCTTCTGCGGCAGCGACTAAACATTCAGTCTGTCAACGAGCTCCTATTCCTCCTGAGGCCAGATTCAAAAAAAACCTTCAAGGTTGAGGAGGAGGAGGAGGAGGAGGAGGAGGAGGAGGAGGAGGAGGGGGAGCATGGTTGCTGGTGCAAAGCCAGCCCGGCCCACTGCGTGTTGAGTCCTGCCCCGCGCCGCTTCACGCACACATGTCGCTGTGGTGGGGAGGTTTCAGTCCGTGTCCTCTCCTCCGTGGAATCACTCCTGAAGTCTGAAAGAGGATATATTCAGGTCTTTACAGGTGCGTGGAAATCTCCTTTTTTCCCCTCTCCCTCAGTGTTGTAGGGCTTAAAGGTCCTCGGGAGCGTGGAACGCGTCTGCTCCTCCCGTGGATGTGTCCGCGCCTGTTAACCTTTAACACAAATGTGTTATATTTAACTGTATTATGTGTACAACTTTTTCTAATCAACCCTCTAAACAGAGTTGAGTTTGAAACCCTGACATCTGGGCGTATTTACGCGGAACTGGTGCATTAACCATTTATAGAAGGTCGATTTGGCTTTCAGATGTGGGATTCAGTTTTGCTTTTCATAAATCTTCTCACATTTTCCTCGATTTATTATTTGAAAACAGATTATTATTCAACTTAACAAAACCTTTTCCTTTTTTTTTATTACTGCATGTTTGTACTTTGGGCTAATAAACGCCGAGGATAAAGTTTCTACTGCTGCAATCATTTCTGGCTTTTCAAGATTTTGATGATGTTTTTCAATTCATTTAAGATTCCCTTTCCTGCCCATAGTTAGAGACTTTATTTCCCCTCATTAACACTTCACTTTATTCCCCCCCTGTTTCATGCAGCCTGGCTCTCATCGCCTCCTAGTGTTCAGCCCTGGCATTGAAAGAAACTTATTTCTGGACAAACATTTTCAAACCACCGGAAATCTTCTGTGTTTGTATCAAAAGACACGATTTCCCTCCTGCGGAGAACAGCTGAACGCTTCCATCTCTTCAACGCTTCCATCTCTTCTTCAAAGAAAACAATGCACCACCCGAGGGCTAGATGACTCATTATCTGTGGATCTAATTGTCAAATCAAAAGAGGAAGAAAGGGCCTCTAAGACACCAAACATGGCCACTGATTCTGTCACCGCCGCTGAGTCTCCTTCTGCCGTCCCCATTTTATCCTCCACAGGAAACCTGGTCTTGATGTTTCACGACTACCAGAGCAACGCCGTCCTCAGAAAGCACTACAACTACACGGGCAAACTGAGCGGGAGCAAATACACGGAAGGACTCAAACCAGAGGCCATCGCCTTTCTGCTGGTGTGCTTGCTGATAGTTGCGGAGAACGCTGTGGTGCTGGTGGCCATCTGGAAGAACAAGATGTTCCACATGCCCATGTACTACCTACTGGGAAACTTGACCCTCTCTGACCTGCTGGCAGGCTTCACCTACATGGTGAATATCCTCACGTCTGGCGCCAACACGCTGAACATGACCCCGATGCAGTGGTTCCTGAGGGAGGGGGGGGTGTTCATAATGTTGGCCGCATCGGTCGTCAGCCTGCTGGCCATCGCCATCGAGCGCCATGTGACCATGGTGAGGATGAAGCCGTACCAGGGGGACAAACAGGGGCGGATGTTTGCTCTGGTCGGAGCCAGCTGGGTGCTGTCGGTGCTGCTGGGGATCCTGCCCGTCCTGGGCTGGAACTGCATAGGACAGCTGGACCGTTGTTCCACGGTCCTCCCGCTCTACGCCAAGAGTTACATCCTCTTCTGCATCACCATCTTCAGCGGCATCCTCATGTCCATCGTGGTCCTATACGTCCGTATTTTCCGCATCGTCAAATCCAACACCCAGCGGCTGGCTTCAGTCCCACAACGTAAAGGTCTCTACCGCAAGTCACAGAAGTACATGTCCCTGCTGAAGACAGTCACCATCGTCCTGGGAGTCTTCATCGCATGTTGGTTGCCCCTCTTCATCCTCCTCCTCTTGGACTTCTGCAGTCCAGCTAAGACCTGCGAGGTGCTCTTTAAGGCAGACTATTTCCTGGGCATCGCCATGTTCAACTCCCTTCTTAACCCGATCATCTACACGCTGACCAGCAAGGACATGAGGAAGGCCATCCTCCGGCTCCTCTGCCAGCACTGTCTCATCACCAAAGACGGGCAGGTGAAAAAGATTGGGATGCCCTTCCTGGATTGTAGCACCAGTAGGAATGACGCAGCCTCCCACAGACTGGAGGGCCTGGAGGGCCAGGAGACGACGGTCTCCTCCAGTAACTTAACACCCTCCACCATCAAAGCTATTTATCCCAGGATTTCCAGAACATGACACGCTGAGAGTCCAGACTGAAAGTTGGACCGGAGTCTCTGCGAGGCTTCTCTCTCTGGTCGGGACTGAATATGTAAAAATTGTGTTGCGCCCTGCATGGACCAGAATAAGCTTGGTGTGTGTGTGTGTGTGCGTGTGTGTGTGTGTGCGTGTGTGTGTGTGTGTGTGTGTGTGTGTGTGTGTGTGTGTGTGTGTGTGTGTGTGAGAGAGAGAGCCGTCCCAAATGGGAGAAGATCAAGAACTTTTCTGCATCTTTTTATGTATGAAAAAGAGGAAAGGTGTGTGTGTGTGTGAGAGAGAGCCGTCCCAAATGGGAGAAGATCAAGAACTTTTCTGCATCTTTTTATGTATGAAAAAGAGGAAAGGTCATAAAAAACTATCCTTTTCCCGCTGATCAACATATTCAAAGGTTGAACTCAAGGTCAGTGTGTCGTCAGACGCCACAAACTGTAATTTCATTTTTTCCAACAGTGTATGATTTTGCTCATGAATAGAAATGAAAGACCTTCGCAGATGTTTCCCTATCAGACATTTAATCCTTATCTCCTCTCCTGGTGGAGCATTTAATGATATGTTGCTGCGAGCTCACAGCATCCACACCCAAACTCCACCGACAACATGTAATTTCTGCCATGTGACTTTTGGTCAGCAGTAGCGGTGGGTGGAGGTCCCGCCGGGCTAGATCAGAGGCCCGGAGATGCACTGAACGCGTCACGAGGAAAGTTCTGCTGAGCCGTTTGCAGGTTCTCCTACATTCAGTACGCAGCCACACCTGATGGACGGTTTGATGACGCTTTTGGTTTACCAAACCGGGTCATTTTAAGATACTTTCTTTTACGAAAGAAGGTTCTCCATGAAATAGCATTAAAGTGTGTGTGTGTGTGTGTGTGTGTGCGTGTGGGCGTAACAGTACTGTGGAATGTCATTCTGGTAATCATGACATGGAAATGAACATTTTGTACATTAATGTATAGAGAATAAAATATATATTTACAGATCTTTTTAGAATACTTTGTCATTTTTTAAAAGTATACTTTGTAAATATCTATAGCCTTTAGCTGCATTTGTTGTAAAGAAAATGCCTTAAGTTATGGCGGTCTCATATGTGCACTGAATAAAAGGCGTGTGAGTGGTCTTCACTGGGAGGCTTGGATATTCTTTATTTGGTCTTATTTCTTTAGCTCTGTCTCAGAAAAGCTTTAATAGTTCATAATTGAATGTTTCACCTTTTATGGTCGCTCTGGCTAACACACCCTCAAAACACGTCCTTCCCTTTTTCTGCAAAAACATATTAAAGATATAAAATAAATATTAAAAATAGGGTACAATTCACAAATGCAAAATTAAAAAAACATGAGGTTTAAATTCAATCTGAAAAATGAATCCTGATCTTTTGTTTTCAGTCCGTTATTGTTATGAATAAATTACATCTAAAATTCGGTTGCTATGCAATTCAGATGAAAAACCAACAAACTCGACACCATGAGTGATGAAGACAGGTACGTCTGATGAAGAACTGTCAGACTCAAAAAGCAGACACAAGAGGATTGTGGTGGGTTTCTACAAGTTTCATCTAAGACTCATTTTACCTTTGTGCTGGCATTGAAAGGACGCCAGGTGTGAAGAAGGTCGTTAAATGCTTTAAAAGGTAAATGACGTCATTGACAGAAGTGGGTGCACTTCAGGGTTTTCTTATCTTAACAGAGATCAAATATTAATACTTGCAGTAAAACCAAATACAGACAAAGTCTCAGTCTTTACTTCTCTGAAACCGCACCTACCTGCACACCTCCCGTTAAACACGTGACACACAGACACCGCGGATGAAGATGAGGATGAGGTGTGGAAGCTGCTGCAGACACAAACTGCAGACACAAAGGCTGTTTTTGGTTGCAGTGGAAAAAAAACCTTTCAAAGTTCCACTTCCCGTAAAAGTGCAGACGTTAAATTCGATACGACACGCAGACGGTCGTAGACGTTAAGATTGGATCTTACTGCCGGTATCATTTCCTATCAAAGTATAGATTTGTTATGTTATTGCGGTGTACTTGTACATTTACAGATGATGATGATGATGATGATGATGATGATGAGTATAAGCTGTCACAAGATAAAATATTATCAGTGGAGCAGGTTTTTCAATCAGCGCACAATAATCCGTTTCTGATCAATTTAGCGGGTCTGACCCATAATCCGAGCCCTCCACCGAGGTCACGTGACACCAGTACAGGAGGTTCTGCGCATTTGGAGAAAATGTTGGTCAACGATCTACTTGGAGAAGGAAATCCTGAGTTCATCTACCATCTGGATCCAATCCCTTCAAGAAGAAGAACTCCTTTATTGGTCACATACAGTCATATTATAAATTAAATGTATTATTATTATTATTATTATTATTAAACAGTATGACTCAGTGAAGTTATTTCTCTGCATCTGATCCATCGCTGGGGGGCAGCGGGCGGGTCCTCTGGGGCACCCGGGGACCCTGGTGGGACTTGAAACGACCATCTTCCGATCTTTGGATCGGAAGATGGTCGCTGCCCCCGGTCCACCAGGTCACATGACCCTCATGATATGTTTAAAAAGAACAAGTGCCTTTACAATCTGGAATCATATGTAGATTATTATTCAAGAATAGAATAAGAGTTATATGTGTCACAGTGTCGTAAATCCCATGAGCCCTAAACATAAAGTTACAAATGTCATTTTCATTTTTGTGCAACCATTGTTGGTACACGGTATAAGCTGCAGAATTAGACCCCCCCCCAAAAAAAGGTTGAATTTCCATATTTGTTATCATTCTGGATCCAGATGACGACTCAGTTCCAAAATGTGGATTAATGGATGGCTGCTTGGGTAAAAAAAAATAAAAAATATGAGTTACTTGGTGGTGGTGATGTTGAAAAAAATATGCCGAGACAGTTTGTACATGTTAACAGTGAGTTCAGGTGAGTCAGCGAACAGGTAGAAGTTAAAAATAATGAGTAAAGAACAAATGACTGTTAACAGAAGATAAAGATCTAAACGCTCAGATGAATGGTTGAAAGTCTCAGTAATGAGTAAAGAGTTGGCGTTAGATGGAAGTAAGAACATCGGCTGACATGTGGATTGGATTGTTGGTGTTGAGCTCATGTGACCAAGTTGTCTTTGTCAGGAAACATCAGATGAATGTGTTTTACCTCACTCTAGTAAACTCATTCAACTAACCAGCCTACAAGCCTCCTCTACACTTGTCAACAGTATCTGTCCGTCTGAAACCCTGTTTCCACAGAGATGGTGTAAACTCTGCAGAAACCGGTTTTCCACAGAGCTGGTGTAAACTCTGCAGAGGAGTTCATCTCAGTCCAACTTCTGCTTTGACTCTGTGACTGCAGCGCCTTCTAGAGGCTGAACCCTGAGCCTCGTGTCGCACCACTAGTCATGAACGTCACTCCAATGCAACCAAATACCAAACCAAAGGTCTGAGAGCTTTAATTTTGAAAACAGTATAAATGTAGCACACAGCAGGAGGAAACAAAATGAGGGCCGAACAAAAACAATATGCACATGATGTCTGCCGAGAGCAGCGACCTCCAGCTACCATTCAGTGCTGACAAAGTCCCACAGCTGGTCGCTGACGTCGCTCCGAGGTCGCACTGATGTGTCAATGTTGATGGGAGTGGCCAGGTCAGCACCGTATTGCACTGCAGGGGGAGAAGAGAGTGAAACCACGATGATACACGCACACACTGCACAGGATGAACACAAAAGGTGGGACTTTGTCACATGGTGGGAGCAGAACCACCCGCAGCTCAATGTGACAAAGACAATGGAGCTGTTGTGGGTCTGAGGAGGATCAGAACAACCTGTTGTCCATCCAGGTGGTCCGTGTGGACATTGTGGAGAACTATAAATATCTCAGTGTCTACATAGATAATAAACTGGACTGGGCGAGGAAAAAGAAGGGCCAGAGGAGGCCCGGTTCCTTCAGCATCTGCTGTCCGATGCTGAGACTCCTCTCCGAGTCTGCGGTGGTCGGTGCCGTCCTGTTTGCTGTTGCATGCTGGGGCCGTGGCAGACGCCAACAGACCCAACAAACGGATCCTGGAGACTGGTGACGTTGTTGAGACTGGACTCTCTGGAGGTGGCTTTCGACAGGAGGATGCTGGGTTCTGGCCCAGAGGAGACTCGGACCACCAAGATGCACTACAGAGCGCCGCCCACAGGAGGTCCTTCCTGCCTGTGACCATCAAACTCTACAACTCCTCCATCTGATAGACACAAACTAACTCACCTGGAGGAAACAGGCTCCTGGACTTTAAACATTTACCTGCAGGGCATTGCAGTACCACACACATTCTAACATTTACACATATGCCGGTTCCACTATTGTATATTAGTACTACTCTTATATTATATACTCACTTCTTTTATTTGACAGTAGAGTCTGTAGCACAAACAGCCCCCCCAGGATCATTAGAGTATTCTTACCTCCTTTCAAGACGTTGGCCTGTGTGTTATATTCCCACTTGATCTTGGTGATGAGGTAGTAGACCTGGGCCACGTATCTGTGGAGGCGCCATAAAACACAAACATCAGCAGTGACGTCAAACTGTTTCCGGCGACCAGGTGAACCCGCCGTCTGATGAAAGCAGGCGTCTGAAGGAGGGACAGGTTTAAATGCTCTGTGGGGGGGTGCAGTCATAGTCTCATGATGGAACGGCATCAGATATACCATTGCAACCTTTTTTTAAAAATATGGATTAATCCAAGGCTGCAGCTTTAGACTGTTTCAAAGAGCATTCTTCAAATCCGTTCCATCCCCCCACATTTTTGGGGGATATTAGAGCAAACGTCCATTAAAACAGAATTCAATGATTTGTTAATCCTTTTTCACCTGAATCTAACCGAAGATATTTATTGTAGTACGTCTATAGGATACTTTTGAAGGTGATGCCGGCAGCAGGTTTCTAAAAAGACGGGACACTGATCGTTGAGTTACATCACCTGTTTTACTCTGAGGCGGCAGAATGTGGCTTCATAGTCTTGTTGGTCTAAACTGGAACATCCTCAAAATAGACCTCGTCTTTTTGACATTAAATCTACAATATCCTTCATTATTTCTTATATTTGTCCTAAATCCTTCACACATAGTACGGCAACAGCTGATAGGAACCCAACTGTCAGTCAGGAACTCACTCCCAACTGTCAGTGAAGAGGAAAAGTTTCCTCTCCACCTCTGCTTGTGAAGGATTGAGCCGTTACAAGGACACTTCCTTTCACGCCAGACAATGAAATCAGTACCAGTACCAATAGAACCATCTTTTGGTTTGATCCTGTGTTTTTGACCGACCATCACGATCTGTGACGCTTTTCTGGCACAAAATGTTTTCAATTGACCCGAGTGTCAAAAGAGATTCGAGAAATCATCACAACTTTTTTGACTCATCATTCACGGAGCGTTCTAATTTTTTATGGGAATCTTGGTTGCAGATGTAAGTTCTGGGGAAACGAGTGGATCTCCTTTTATTTCGTTAATCTGTAGCAGTGGGATGACTCCTCGATCAAAAAACCCTTTCATAACTCGGTCAGTGAGACTCACACAGCTGAAGGGATGACCTCAGTGGTGTCCTCATCCACTTCGTTCTGAAGAGTCTGAAGGTCGTGTTCAATGTTTCTCAGACTCTCAAACTCTCTCTGCAGAAATCTGTTTAAGGATTAAGGACACTAACAAGGGGAAAAAAAAGGTTAATAAAACAAGAGGGGATTCATAAATGACACCAAAAGGCATTTTCCACAGCGAGCACAATCATATAAAAGATACTGTAGTTCTGCATCCGTCATCTGGCTCTTCGCTGTATACTGCCTCAGCTGTTCCTCCACACTCTCCAGCTCGCTCTCCCTATGCTTCTTCTGCTCCTCCATATCCACCAGCCTCTGGCCCACACTCTCCTCAGCCTGAGTCAAATCTGTAGGCGGAGGACAGTGAAAGACAAAAACAAGAGAGCGCTGAAGCTGAAGATAAGAGCGGTCCGTGTTTGAGTCGTCCGGACACTTTGATTGTTGCTGACTATGCCGTTAAATTCTACAGGAAAGCCAAACAAACAATGAATCCGCAGGTGGAAATGGGCTTAAAGTAGAGAAGAATTGACTTACCTTTTAAGATCTGTGTCACAACCTTTTTGGTCTCTAAGTGTTTGTCAAAAAGAGCCTGCTGTTCGTCTTTCAGCTGTTTTAGCGTCTCAGGTTGGCTGCTGTTGATGAAGCCCACCAACGTCTCGCCCGTCTCCTCCAGGTCTTGAAATTTATGACCCTGAGCCATTGTGGTGACGCCGACAACTACAAAGTTCATATCAGAGTAGATTCAACTTAGAATATTGTGGGGTTATCGAGGGTTGTAGAAATTCACATTATCAACAACGAAAAACGAAATAATGACCAAAACCTCCTTCAAGAAGTCAAATCTCCACAATTTACTCACTCTCCATAAGATGTACCGGTCTTATCCCTTAGTCAAGACTTTAAGTTACAGCTTTGCTCTCAAACGGAGTATTGTTTTTTATTGTTCTGTAGTTCCATAGTCTCAGATCACACGTTACCTTTTAACAGAAATATATATCTTAGATCAAATAACAAAGATTTCTGAACGTGACTTCCAATGAAGAAGAAGCCGGAACAGGCTCTCTAGTTTTATGGCACTCATCTGCTTTAAGATTGATTTTAGTTATGACTTTAAACGCTCTACATGTCCTGGCCCATGAATATTAAAACATCTGTCCTTTTTCCAACCAGAGCCCCCCCGGAGAAACTCAGACAGGGACTAGCCGGATGGAAACATGGGACACAAGACATCTAAAGACTAATAAAGAATTAGGTCAGTATTTTTTTTTATTCGTAACGTTTTAGACTACACTGCATTTTCAGTGTGATTCTACACAAGTCTTACACTGCTCGGATTTATATAATTATTGTTTAAACATTTTAACCTTGGGGTTTTTCTTGTTTGCTTTGACCACCGATGGTTATAAGTCAACTTCATTTTGGCGTGTGTTTTATTCTCCTGCAGTCCTGATGTATTCATCCACTGCTACATATTTCATATTTATTTTGGTGTCATAGTACCTAATAACATTGGATTCAAGAGGTGATATTCAAACAGACCTGTCACAATTAATAAATAATCGTCTGATTGCAATTATTTGAGTTCACCATAATTATTTTGCACAATCATCAGAATATTGATCATTCATTTGTTTAGAAAAGGCGAATGAAACAGAAATTTCCTAATAAATCACTATTTCTCGTGTATATAAGAGACATAAAATACAGAGAGGGACCAAGAGACAAATCCACATATGACCAAAGTCACTGTTAATGGAAGACCAGAGATTTGTGTTGGGCTATTATAACATATCATGTAACATTGCAATTATAAATGTGTCTAAGGTAAATTTTTATACATTATATATTTTTTTTTAAACAAAGAAGAGAAGAGAAAAACAAACAGTTGAAATAGAATCAATTATGACAGAAACTGTTGTGGCACTGAAACAAATGGAAAATGGAAAAACATTAAGAACTAACGGTTCAATATCTGCGATGTTAAACATTATTTCGGGGTAAAGTTGACCCACTCCTCTGAAAACACATTTGTTGTTATGTCATGGGGATAGGTTTTTCAGTTTTGGTTAGCGCTTGAAACACTAATTGTAGTAAATGAATATTTTTTGTACACTGTTCATGTAAACAAACATGTAAACAAACATGTAAACAAACATGACTGTCAGGTTGGCTTTTACTGTTAGCAACTGCAGCTTCGCGACACGTCCCGTGTGAACGGTACCTGCCTAACTACCCGATAACATGTTACTGAAAGAAGCCTTACTTAGGCTACATGACCGACAATAAAGAAAAGCGTCAGTAGAGAAGAGATAAGACAAAAGATCTTTACTTTATAGAAATAAGCGGCGCAAAATAGCATACCAGTTGAGCTTCCCTCAGATTCAAACTCCGACCCGGCGCGCGCCTCTTCTTCTACTTCCGCCTCTTCTTCTTCTTTGGTCATTGGCGGACTTCGAGCGGTAAAACATTCATACTTAAAAAAAACATCTTTCTTGCTCATTCCACAGCAAATTATAACACAAACCAGATTACAGTGAACAGAAACATTAATTCACAAACAGGCTATATATATATATATATATACACACACATATATATATATATATATATATATATATATATACACACACATGTACATATATATATATATACAAGGTTGAAAAGAATACAGACCCACCTTGAGATACCTCCAGTTTTGGATAATAGAAACCGAGCTTTCAAGGAGAAATCTCTTTTGTTACCAGAGATTACATTTAGTGTCTGCTTTTTTATGACAGGATTAAAGCCTGTAGATGACTGGACTTTGTATAATGATAGATTTGGATAACTATGAACTGTTGAGAGGCAGGACAGTACATTCTGCCTTTTGTTTCATACAGAATCTAGGCGTTGTCCTATATGGGCCGGCTTCACCGAACTGCTGCCATTGGAATTGAAGTTTTCACTGACTTACATTAATTAAATGTATTATTATTATTTTCAGGAAAGAACTCAGTCAAAACTGATCTTATATTACTGACATGTCTATTGCTTATAAAACCTGATTTCCATCTATTCAAACTGACTCGAGGAGTATAGGAGACTTTAAATCTCTTAAGTGAACAGTTTATAGTCATTTAGTGAACTAATGGGCCTCAGATGCCCAGTCATAAGGTATTTCTTTCTGGATTTAGACTTAAAAACACACAACCAACACAAGCGCAGTTTGCTTTGCTGTTGTTTATCTGGCAGTAAACATATAAAATGTAGATATGTCAGCGCTGGGGAGGACCAAAGCTTATTTTTAAATCCATGTGTATTGTCCACATTTTGTGCATGATCTCTTCCTAGTTTTTCTGTAGCCACTTGGTTCAACCCATGTACTGTACAGTTTATTTAGGATGGACACGTGGAAGGAGTCAGCAGTGGAAGGAGATAGAAGTCACAGATATGGCTACAGTTAGAAAACATTTCATAAAACAATAGTTTAATAACAATTATGATGCATCCTTTACTCCATCAAACTGCATCAGAATGACTTCTACATAAATGCACGAGATAAAATGTTTGTTTATTACAGTTTGAGAAATCTACACACAATGTGAGTGTAGCAATATAATCAGAAAAATATCCAAATCGTCATCATTAACATGTACTTTATACTGAATTGTAAATATAAACATAATTAGGAAGAGTAGAGAGATTCTGCAATTGTAGTCTCCGTCTAAACATTTTCTTCCTATTTATAAGTCCAAAAGTCGATGTGAGACCATAAAACAATCATGTTCATTGTCCATAATTCATTCCATTCTGCTAACAAACTTGGGATTATTCTTCTGAATGTTATATCTGACGGATCAGCTCATCGCCGCCGCGATCACTGCTTGTTTTTCTGCTTCTCTTCCTTCTCCCGAGCTTTTCGTTTCTGTCTACCGAGCTGCCTGAAGAACAGCCTCTTGGGGTTCAGTCCATACGCCCTCAGTCTCTGTCTGCTGAACTCCCGGCCGCCTATTCTCACCCCTACGGCAACTGAACGCCGAGGTTTCTTATTGGACCATTTAAGCGTCCCAGTCCTGTTTTTCACCCCCTCGCTTTTACCTCCCGATTCCTCAGCAGAAACCACCGTCTGCTCCTCCTCTTCCTGTCTGGCCTTTTTCTTCGTAGGGATCAGGATCTCTTCCTCTTCTACTGCGGACTCATCTGCTGCCTCTGGCTGAGATTGTGCTTCCTCTGTAGGCTCCAGGAAGGAGGCAGCACCACTGTCCTCTTCTGCGCCTTCATTCTCTTGACCAGCTCCTCTCTTATTCACCACCTTGGTCTTCGCCTCCGACTCCTCCTTACTGTCCCTGTAGATAAAGATCAGAGTGTTGCATTAATAGAGTTATTATCAGGCTGACTATTATCAGCATTGTGTTCTACTCACTCAGAATATACAGAGCTCAGGACTTCTCTCTTCTTTTTTCCATTCTGGGCCTTAATTTTATAGTTCTTCAAGTCGCACATCTCTTCTTTGTCAGACCTGCGTGGACAGAAGATAAAGATCAGAACGCAGTAGGGCTGGGCCGCTAAAATGACAATCACAGATATTTTGCTTAGAATTAAGACCACGATACCCCCAACAATCTTACCGTTTTATATCATTTTATATCATAATGAGCTTTGTTGTGGACAAGTGAAATATTAATTGGCGCTATGCTCATCAAAAAATTAACTGCAGCTAAGGAAGCAAGTTTTCCTTCAGCTGATGGTGAATTAAAATGCTGCAGGTTTGAGTAGTTAGAGCAGTCGTCTCCCAATCGGGAGATTGGAAAGCAGCCGGGTGGAATCCCATCAGGGTCTACTTGTCGTAGGGTCGTTGAGCAAGACCCTGAAACCCTAGCTCCCAGGGCGCCTCCCACTGCTCCCTCAGGGGTGGGTCAAATGCAGAGAAATAATTTCACTATGTTGCACTGTGTATGGATACATTATTATTATAATTATTATTATTTTCACGATTAATCTTCCACCCCTAAATGCAGTAAATGACCTGCTCCAAGAGGAGCATGTTTTCTTTTTCACAGGAAGGACGGAGTCAGTACCTGAACATGCAGGTCTTCTTGAGAGAGCACCAATGGTTCAGCTCCTTCTCATCAGCTTTTAAAATCTGGGAAAAGAACCAGAGGGTTTCATTAGTTCAAATCAAAGACTAGTGCCATTCATTTCTGCTGTTACAATCTGCATGTATCTATTATCATTTCATATTTGCTACAGCTTTGTCTATTGACAGTGCCGTCTGCTCAGAGAGAAGATTTACTTCTTTTAGGTCATTCTGTGGTCAGAGCTCTCCCCAGAGGAAAAGCAATACCAGCTCAGACAAGGACACTCATCACTGCAGGATAACGAACCAACATTCTGTCAACCTACATTTTTCTCATTTTGTTAAAAAGGAATTGTACTTGACCATTCAATAAACCCGCCCCCAGTAGAGGTAATACAAGGAACGTGAGCTCGACAGAGCAGCTCGGTGACTCTTTGGCCTGTGTGTGTGTGTGTGTGTGAGCGGTAGTGATTGGATGTTGGAGACCTTCTGAAGAAGCATTAGGTGCAGCCTACAGAGCTTCCAGGGTGATTTCATAATGCATTATGTTTGTGGTGATTCAGATTAATTAACGGTTCACAACTCAGGTTCACAGCTTTTTTTTTTAAAGCATTACTTAAATAAACATTTGGATGATATTCTTTTCGATTACTTGGAGTTCCTACTATTTGTACCTCATCAGTGGTCAGGCCAAAGTCATTGGCGAGGACCTGCCTGTAGCGGAACCTGCATGGGAGGTCATCAACGATGTCCTCATAGTCCAGCTTATAGTATTCATCCAGATACTGCTCAAAGCTTTTCTCCTCTGAAACACAAAACCAGCTTCATTTTAGCACATACGGTCCACCCCGTCACTGCTGTGCCTCTAATGGAGAAGGTCTGCTGACACGTACGTGGATCGAACACAGGCTTGTTTTTGCTGACGATTTCCGCAAAGTGAGACTTTTTTCTCTTTTTGCCCATTTCTTGTAAATCCGCTTTCTGCATTTTCTTCCTCTCCTTTTTTTTCTTCTTCTTGGACATAGTCTGCTGGTCTGGGTTGTAGTCGGCATCCATCTGTTTTAACAAGACCACTTTTGGTGAAGAGGTGTTTCTCAAATGGAAAATGTTTTACAGACTCAGTATCTGGTCTGGTAAGGAGGATAAAACATGGTTTTTGCTATAAAATGGGTCAACTTACAATGAAGTCTTGATCTTCACAGTGTTGCCCAGGAGCGTCATTCTCCTCTTCATCATGTTCCTGTTCCACGAAGCCATTCTCCTGTTCCTCTCCTGTCCACGTGTCCCAGTTCCAGTGATCTGTGGGACACAAGACAATCTATCGTTTAACTCTAGGACTAGAGTTAAAGTGGGGTTTGGCATGAGGGGGGGGGGGCCTACACTCTGGACGAGCAGCAAGAGCTTGGCGAGGTGTTATTTCATGAAACTTACACAGCATACTTATAATATGCCCAATCTCATTGAGTAGCAACATCCTTGTAAACCTAATCAACACCTATGAATATCAAGTTTTGGTCATTTAGTAGGCTGTACGAAGCAACCTGAAGAGAACCATGTATCACCATCAGAACCATGTAGCACTATCACAACAGAGAGTGACATGTCAATGCATGTCTGAAGTTCTGATGGATACATTGCAGAAACTGGCACTGCCAAAAATTCTTTAGAATAATTTAACTAGTAGGAGTAACAATAAAACCATGTCTGAATTAGGTGAGCCTACAAATATTTTTCTCTTAAACTGAAAGGATTGAATTGTCAGCCATTAGTTACGGCCTCTTTCACAACAACATCAACAGACAAATAGATTTAATCATACCACCATCAGATCAAAGTCCGGGTTATTTTGAGTAACAAGGTCATGATTTCAATAAAGAGACTTCAGGTTTTTAACAGGTATTTTTTGATTCTTTGAGCACCACAAGCAGAGGCTCATCTATTTCCATCATATTGAGACAAAGAAGATTTATATCTTAATGCTAGATGGGGAAATGAATTATTAGAGCATGAGGAAAATTGGTATTGAGGTGAAATGGCCCTTTAAAGCTGATAAATAGGCAGGGTTCAACTGTAGAAAACAGGAAAAATAAAAACTTACCGTCAACATCATCTTCATCAAACTGAGGCTTTTCGTCTTCGTCCTCTCCGTAGTATTCATCTCCAAAGAATTTCTGCAAAAAGATACAAACCCCAAAACAATGATGACTGCAACAAACAGAAAAACAAAAATCTCCTGCACTCTCTTAGCAATCTTCACCAACTAAGATGTGAGTCTGTGGGTTTGAATGCAGGATGCTCCCGAGTGCTCTTTAGCAAACCCAGGGCACCTGAATGAGTCTGGAGGGGAGACTCAAGAGTTGTGCTGCATCATTTCAGTAACACCAGTTGGTAAAGTTGGTTTAACCGGAGACGTGAAGCAACAAGCTCTGAACACAACATGTGTCGCCGACAAACCGATGCCGGAAAAATAAAAGAGATCTAAATACGGAAACACAACACACTAATGTGACCTGAGCGGGAACAAACATGCCTTCATTAAGACGCTCAGTGACAGAACTCAACGATGGAATACACATTGGACAAGTTTCATCGCACACATAAGGAAAATCTACACCGACAGTCTTTTCCCCACTCAAACACTACGAGTCTCAAAATGAACATCACGCTCTACAGGACGTCATCCCGAGTCTCGTCACAGATGCCCCAACGAAGGCACTGCCTTCACCGGACCCCAGGAGAGGCGGCCGATGAAGTATCGGCCTACTTTGCAGCAGTAAAGTAATAAAACAAGAAAACCGAAGAGCGAGGATGAGGAAATTGTGAAATAGAGGAAATAGTGAGGATGATGTGATGAAGACTGGCTGTCAATCATTCATGAAGAACTGGTGGGGAGAGCGTTTGGGTTTTTTAATAAGCTCCTACATCAGCTGGAGACGGAGGAGTGGACGACAGAAGAGATCAGCTGACGCGTAACAGTGAACACTTTTTTTAGAAAGAGCTGCTTAGCACGTATTCGCCGCTCTGTAATACGCGGAGCCTCGTCTGCTTTCGTAACCCCGGCTCACCATGTTAAATGACACCCTGGCACAGCGCCGTTCTGTTGGGTGAAAACAACAACAGTGTCTCACGGTCTTCATTGTGGTGCTGCTGCTGCGCCATCTGGGTAAAAATGACTCGTATCAATGTAAAAACATGAGTCATTGAGCAGTTGGTCAGGATTGGGTTGGTTTGACAGCAGAAAGTCTGTGGATCATCCACCGCCTGAACAATCAACACCTCATAGCTGGGAAAACTGAAAGTGGGTCTAAATTGCCTTTTGCCCTTAGCTGGAATGGAAAAAAGAACAGACAGATCCTCACTTCACTGCCGTCACCACAGAAAACCATACAAGAAATAAAAGCCAGCATCACTAATTTATTTATTTTGACAAAGAACAATATTTTCTGCTGCTGGAGCTTCAACATGCGTTTCTTTTGGATCGATTCTGTCTTCATTGTATACCTCTTACACGGCTTGACAAATTTTCTCCTGCATCTCTTGCAGTTTAGTTTCTTTACCTCACACCTTGCTCTCATTGGCTGAGGGAGAAAAGTACAGCCGTTTGCTTTGCTGCAGCTTCAGTTAGGAATTCCAAAGTAGCAGAGTAGTTGCACTTTAGAAATTACATCATATGGGAAACCATGCCAATATTTACAGCCAATAATAAAGCAGAATAGAAGCACTGTACATTCCTTAGAATTAAAATTGCCCCTGTGTTTGGAGGCTTTTAAACAAGCACAAAAACAAAATGACAGATTACTAGTTTCATCCTCTACAGGTAAAGGCTGATTTTGTAGGAGGGTGTGTTTACACACACCTGCATGAGTTGATCATGTTGTTGTGGATCAAATTCTCCCTCCAGGTCCTCCCGGCTAAAGGCCAGCTGCTCGTTGCCAGTCAGCTCCTGAAGCATCTTCAGCTTCTCCACGATCTCACCGCGTTTCAAGTTCTTGAGCTGCTTGAGCTGCTCGTGTTTCTGCTCCTTCTCCTGAAATATGTTTGGAAATGGAGCGAAGGGAAAGAGAAAGGTCGGTTTATATTAGCAAATGACTGAAATCATTGTGGGATTGAATACTGGGAAGGAGAGATCTGAGAAGGTTCTCTTTCTCTCTAACACCATACAAACCTTTTGCTTCCTTTCTTTCACTTCCTCTCTTTTGCGCTTTCTGCTCTCATCTTTTGAGCGCACGGAGGTGGCGATGTTTCGGGGATACGTCTTGATCTGCTCAGAGTCAGGTTCTTCAAAGCGGAAGTTGTAGCTTCTCTCAAAGTCTGCCTGCCGCTCCAAGAAACTCTCCCCTTCCTCTTCGGAGTCCTCGACATCATCCTGGACCACTTCATCGTAGGTTGGAATCCTTCATGCATCAGAGGTTTTGATTGTACATCTTAAAATGAATCAGCTTTCTGTTTCCCCACTAAAAAAACAAAACAAACTAACATAAAAATGAGAAGCTGCTTACCGTTCATCACCCTCGTCTTCTTCTAGGTAGCCCTTGTTTAGGACATAGTCTCTCAGGAAACACTCCTTCTCGTCCAACTCTGGGTCATTCCAGTAGTCCCTTAAATATTTCTGTCTCGACACAATCCGGTCTTATTAGTAGAGAAAGCAAACATCTTAGTTTCCAAAAATCCACTCTTACACTCTTACCATGTCCTTCACCTCCTCTGGACCTTCAAGCTCAGTCTGACCTTTCAGCCACTCTACATAGTCTGCCTCCTCTTTATCCTAAGAATACACACAAAAGAACAGAAGTTCATTCAGTCCTGTAGAGGTTTGGTACCTCTCAGTTTTCAAAGCGGTAAATAACTGGTAGCTAACGGTTTCGGACCTTCTCTTCCTGCGTTTTAATTCTCCGAGTCAGCAGTTGGGATTCTCCATCATCAGCCTTTTCATCATCATCATCATCATCATTATCATCACTGTCCTGGATGAATTTACGGAAGCTGAAGAGAGATTGCAGCTTGCATGAGTCTTAATCGTTTGAGTTATATTCCAGGATAATCCCGGGTAGTTTGAGCCGTACCTTTCCTTAAGCTCCCTCTGCTCCTGGATGTAGCTGGGAGAAGCAGCTCTCTTTGGAAACAAACAACAATACGATGGCAAATAAAAACCTGTGCTACTTTTTCCATAAACTGAGAACAACAAACTGGAAACTTATTTTACCTCCATCCTCTCTGCATCCAGCTCATAATCGCTGTCATCATCGTCTTCATATTTGCTGTAAAATGAAGGTGCTTTCAGTTAGTATATCTTAGCGTTTGTGAAATGGGGTATTGGAATAAATATCTGCTCTTGAACGCTTTTCAGGTCAACTGGCCTGTAGTATGGCAAACATAATGTTTCAGTGTCAATCACAGTATCTGAGCTCCATTCATTATGGCTTTTTGATCGTCCTTGTGCACAACTTAAACTCAGAGTTAACCAAGCCAACTCAGATCAGCTCTTCTTGAACCGAAGTTCAAGAGTTTTTCATCTCAGGGTTGATCAACCCAAAGCTCATGGGCAAACGCAAAGTTTGTTGAACCTGCTCTCTGGAATAACCCAAAGGAGCTGAACCCCTTCCTGTAACTGTCCATATCCCACCAGTGTTAAGATCCCAGAAAAATAAATGTATACTGATGATCTAGATCACCAGCTTATCTCTTTATAAAATACTGAAATGTTTTCACCAATCTTTGTGCATTATTGTAAATAGACAAACAATGCCAGTAAGAATATTAGCTCCTAGGCCAGGTTAACAAGCTGAGCTGACTGACAGACCTGCATATTCCTACATTTTATCTCATGTAATATTTGCCATGTCAGCACTTTGTTGATGAACTGATATAAATAATCATGGAGAAATCTGTACTATATCACTCACCCTGCCTTCTTCAGTATGACTTCTCGTTCGTAGTCCTTGAGATACATGGGTTTCAATGTTTTTGTAGAGGTTGATGGCTTCTCATCGCGGCTGGATGCCTCTGACAGAAAGACATTTGGATCCATATTAATATATTTACTGGAGACTGCTGAAGCAGCATTAATCGTAGTTTTTTAGTCACCTTCTGAGTAGAAAGTTGCGTCAGTCTGATAGATCTTTGGGTCCTTTTTCTTTAACAGTGACAATGTTCTGTAAAAGTCCCGCTCAACTTCTGGGTCCAATTCCTGTTAATGTAAACAAATAAGCGTGATGGACATTAAAAATGCCAACAAGTTGTGACTGTTGTCTGTTCATGGAGAGAAAAGCAGAAATGCTCACCACTTCACCATCATCAGAGGTGGACTCAGACGAATCAGAGTCTCCGTCATCATCTCGGTCTCCGTACCGGTCCTTCACTGGACAACACACAGCACACAGTCATTACACCCAGAACCGACACCATTGACATCAATCCCAGCGACCCGCGTCCACGTTGTGTTGTTAGCCTGCTAGCCTAGCCAACACGGACACACTTACGTCTCTGTAGCTCCTCTTTCTGTCGGTATTTCTCATATTTCTGCGCAAACCGAGGGTTTATTTTTAAATCAGACTTGCCTGACATTTTGTTTTTTCTAAGTGAACTGTTTTATACCTCAGACATGAACACCTTGGCGAAGTTGATTCTAGCTAGCAGATGTAAGCCATGCCATCCTCTACGGGCGCACGCAATAAAGCGAACACGTGTCTTCCGGTTTGTACGTCAGATATGACGTAGGCCCCTGGACGTCCCTGTGCGTGCTTTTCGTGCCTTCATTTTAAATAGATATATACAACCAGTCTATTCGCCAGCGGTATAAAATAACTTACGTAGACCGACGGGGTCAAACGAACTGCAATCATCATTTTAACAATAAGCATGCTGCAGATAAAAAAAAAAACATATTCATCAAGATGACAACACCTGTTAAGCAAATTAAGAAAAGATCTTCATCAATTTCACAACACATTCGAACTGCGAAAGCCACAACACAACACATAAAAAACGATCTGTAAAAGCCACAAGACAATGGAAGTGTTCACGAAGGACACTTAAAAGTGATGCATCCCCGGACGTGCTCTTTTATGGCTTCATTTAGTGAATAAAACAGATATTATACATAAACATGTCATGATATTTTGTTTAGCCGTGGTAGATTCGCGTAACATCTTGGTAAAGCAGACAAGTGACTAAGAATAAAACTAAGTAATAATGAAAACATGCACAGTACCAAAAGCTACAGTGAACAAGTTGTATCATACTTACTGAAGAAAATTCTTAACCAACAACGTGCATACTTACTTCAGCTGTCGCCAAGGCAACGTGTAAACAACTTTTCTTGCTTAAAGTGCATGAAGTTTTGTTGTGTCTGTCCGTTTTACCCTTTGAATATGGAATTTAAAAAAACAAACAGAATCCCCATCTAGATCAAGACTATTAAAACAGATTACAGTGCCATCCCCCTGAAATAGAAATGCTATGCCCAGATTTCCTTTTAATAAAATTCTTAATGTCGACCAAGAATATTTTACTATACCTACATCTATAAAACAAATGAGAAATTGTTTCTTCTTCTATTCCACAGAAGGAACTCCAATATCAATTCTAAATCGTTCCTGTGTTTTTTTTTGTTTTAACTGGCTATAAATCGTGTAGAATTTAAAAAGGAAACCTCTTTAATTTTATTAGCGAGAAAAAAAAGTGTTTCCAGCTTCCTCAAGTATTTAATTTGGCTTGGTGGCAGTTACACCTTGTAAACAATTTCTAATAATTTCATTTTGGCATATATTATCCCAGGAACATAGTACCAATAAATCAATCAATTTTCTGTGCGTACTTCTGTATGGACTTGTGGACGACATCATTCAGGGCCTAAATACAATTCGGTTGTCCGGCAAAAGTGGACTTGCTCCGACCAATTTATCAAGGCTGCGCGATTTCAAGGAAGATAAGAACTCGAAGCAGAGAATGACATCCCAAACTAATCTCTCAGGTCCGCCTGTTGAGGTGTGCTGCTTCTAAACACTGGTGCCCCCACTGACCTCTGAGGTCAACAGGTCAGCAGCCATTCCAATTGCTCAAAGCCGACTGTGTACTCGTGTATGGAAATTAAATAGATGAATGCAGAAATAAAAAAATGTATAAATACACAAATAAATGAGTAATTCTTGTCACTGAATTTTTTTTGGTATTTATTCTAAAAGTATTTATCTATTTCTATATCGATTAATTAATCTATTTTTTAATTTTATCTTTTTATTTCATCTTATTTTTTTCATTTCTTTCTTTCTGTAATTCTACATTTCTTCATTTTTTATCTCGATATTCTTGTCCTACTGTGCGTATGTTGATTTAGGCATTATAAATTAAATGTATTATTATTATTATTATTATCAGGTGAGCGACACTGACCTCAGTCTCTGGCAGGATTGGTTTGTTGTTGCTAATCCGGCTTTGTAAACATTGAGTTTCAGATTCTGCTATAAAACTTGTGAAGTTGTTAACACTCATTTTAGTTACTTCTGTCTAAAATTAGTGTAATTTAATCATTAGTGAATTATGTTGAGAACAACGTACCACATGATCTATTCTATATGATCTTCTATTTTGTCTGGAAAGAGAAATGGATGGGTTAGTCCAGCTCAGCGCTACTATGGATGTGGACTTCGACCTTGAGATGAATTAGACAACCTTCAAGAAGTTCACCGTCAACTTCACCTCCGCCTAACGACAGAGGAGGATGACTTGTATGAGAATTCAGGTCATTTTTGGAGATTTGATCCGACTCGATTGCTTCTGTCTGGTTCACCAAACAAACCAATCCTGATTTAGAGGTTAGGCCCGCCCAGCTCATTACCATATGGACAAAGAAGTACCGAAATAAAAGAATGAACAAATGAACAAATATATCAAATAAATAAATAGAAGAAAAACAATAAATAAATAAATGAATGATAATATAAATGTAGAAATACAAAAAAAATAAAAATGAATGAATGAATAAATAAATAAATACATGAATAAATACAAATAAAAATAATAAACATTTAATGAAGCCCTTTTCAATAACAAGATATATGTATGTATATATGATTATTTATTTATTTCCAAATTTATTTATTCTTTTTTTTTTCTTTCGACATTCATGTATTTATTTATTTATTAATTTCTGCAGATATTTATTTATTCATTTGTTAATTTATTCCTTCTTTCTGTTATTATTGCCCCTCCATTCTCGCAGACTTGGAAATAATTCCACAGATGCTCCACAGATGACTGACACATTTAAAAAAGGACTTAAAACTTTCCTTTTTAGCAGAACCTATAACTGTAATTAACATTAATGCTTTTGGTCACGTTTTTGTATAGTTATTATTATTATTTATTTATTTATTTTTTATTGATGCTTTTATCTGCTTTTGCCTTGTAGCACTTTGAGATTTGATCCAAATGTAAAGTGCATTATAAATGAAATGTATTATTATTATTATTATAATTGAGAAACTTGCACGTACTGTCCAGTAGGGGGAGCAGCGGTATCACTTTAACCAAGGCCGAACTTGTTAGCGACTGTTCTTGTTAATTGGGAAATACATTCATACCCAAATATTCCCAAAACTCTAGTTGCTTGGATTTTTTTTTTTTCAGTTTTAATAACTGAGTTGAACTAATTAACTCTCCCACTCTTAGAAACATCAACAAAAGCAATTGGTTCTTATCTATAACTATACAGTAATATATATTACCTTCCCCTTTTAAGTTTTTCACTCTCTTATTATCTATTTGTCTAATGTTTTTGTTAAATATTTTACACTTTATCTCAGTTTGTGGACCATTTCTTTGGCTTTTGTGATGTAAACCTTTTATATATCACATACAGTTATACACAGCGTCAAATAGGGAATAAAATAATAATTATAATAAAAATATGGAGTTAGGGTTGGAGTAGGATTATGGGGTTAGGGTTTTGGGTTAGGTTTAGGGGTTAGGTTTTAGGTTAAGGGTTAGGGTTAAGAGTTAGGGTATAGGAGTAGGGTTTAGGGATAGGGTTAGTGGTTAGGGCCAGGGGTTAGAGTTTAGGGTCAAGATTTAGAGGTTAGGGTTTGTTAGGCTAGGATAAGGGATTATCTGTTAGGGTTAGGGCTAGGGCTCGTTAAGATTGGGTTAGGGTTATGGTCAGGTTCGGGTTTAGGGTTAGGGGATTAGGGTTAGTGTTGGGGGTTAGGTTTAGGGAGTTTGGGGTTAAGGGTTAGGGATAGGTTCAGGGTGAGGGTTAGGGTTTAGGTTTGAGGTTAGGCTCAGAGGGTTAGGGTTAGGATTAGGCTTCAAACAAAACAAATGTCCTGAATATTCCCCAAATTGTAATTTTGTTAAATGAAATACAAAAACTTCATAAAAACTTTTTCAACATCAGAAATGTTCATTCACTAAACAGGCAACTCAAAATACTGTTTCTGAAATTCTTGACCTTTCTAGCACATAAGCGCGGATTAAGAACCAAATCAAAATTTTTCTTAATAATTTTGGGAAATAAACAGTTTGCTAAATAAATGATAATGTCATGATGTCATAATGTCATTAAATCTAAGAAGATAAAACATTACATATATGAAACAGCCGATAGAGTAAGACAAAAGTTTCACATAATTTAGTTTGGTGATCATCCTCTAATAACTTTCTTTCTTTTTTTTAAAAACTTTCATCACTTGTTTATTACCATTCCACCCTGAGAGGAGAGGATGTTTGCCCGGTGATCAAAGGGCAGAAGGGCTGAGGATGTGTGACGTCTGAGGCTACAGACTAGCGCCTCATTCCCGTCAGAGAAGGTTGGTATTACAAGAAATGTTGGGAGAGATTGTGGAATACATGTAAAGCACCGAGAACGTGTCCTGAAACAGAATAATAGAACTCACGCAGACGTATTGGAACTCCGACCCGTGGTGCCCCTGGCGCCCGACATAAAGGGTGAAACAAGAGTAAAGTGCAAAACATAACTAAACAAACAGTTTTCAAACTGATAGTCCCAATAATATTTCCTCGAATCGCTGCTGTGAACAACTGAAAAGGCTGTTTTCACTGACTACCTGAAATACTTTCTTGTAACTCTGCTTTTAATGAGGAAAAGCCGTTCACTCATTAGTCACACACCAGTATTTTAAAAGTTAAGATAAAGTCATTGAACAAGAGGCATCCAATCAGGTTACTTTTGGACGAGAGTAGTTGGTTCTGTTTTCTTATTGTGACCGTCCTGAACGTATATTATTACTGATATGATCATCTGCCATTTTCTGATCATCTGTTTTTATGCCTTTTTGTATGTTGCATTTTTAACAGAGGCCAAAAGATACGTTTATTAGATTCTTGGAGGTAATCGGGATCATCGTGTGGATTCAGATTTTCTTTAAGGATTCTTTATCCATTGCAGGATAGGAGGAATTACAAGAGGATATTTGTCTCTAACTTCATGGATGATTCCTGAAATGCTCGGACAAAATTTATAGGATGAGAGGTGGGGTATGCCCTGGACAAAGTCACCCCTTCATCACCGGGCCGACAACCACTCACGCTCACGTCCACACCTACAGGCAATCTAGAGTCACCAATTCACATACAGAGTACTGAAGGGTTTCAGACTGTGGGAGTAAGTCTGGGGTGACAGAGAAGTGATTTAGAGTGACACAGGATAAGTTGAGGAGGATGGACAGGATTAAAAGGAGACATCAGAGGGAGAGTCCAGGTTCGACATCTTGGAGACAAAGTCAGAGAGGACAGACTGAGATGGTTTGGACCCATGAAGAGGAGGGATAGTGGATCTACTGGTAGAAGGATGCTGCAGGCAGGAGAAGAAAGAAAATTTCTAATAGGAGGTTTCTGGGGTTGGTGAGAGAGGACATGCAGTTGGTTAGTGTGACAGAGGAAGATGCAGAGGACAGGAAGAGATGGAAACAGATGACCCTAAAAGGAACAGTCCAAAGGGAAAGAGGAAGAGAAGATTATTTGTGGGAACAGGTGTGTTGTCACCCTATAACAACGAGTCGATTCTGAGAGGAACTATTTAAAGCCTGATCTCTGTGAACAAGTTTGAATAAATACTGTATGTGGTTCATTGGTCAATGTTTTGTATAGCTGTGTGTTTCCAAATGAAGTAGGTCTGTCTGGCAGCAAAGGTAGGTGATGGTTCAGGTCCTCCGGGACCCAATGGGTCAGTTTTGTTGCTGTTGGATCAGGTGAGCTATGATGTCATCACATTCTCACTCTGTGGCCGATCACGTTTTGAACATGTGATAATGACTGCTACCTGCTCAGAAATTAGTTTTTGTGACCTAAATGGATTCTTTTTTCATACATAATTAATTCATATTCAAAATTGAGCTGTTACTCGTCACGTTGTCCGTGTGCAGCAATCAGGGAAAATAGATTTAGTAAACAGGATGTTTGGACTTTCTGTGAATCTGAAAAACTCATGAATCAAGCATAAAACAGTCTGAGGCTCCGTTGGCATTCAGTCCATTAATCTGTGTTGGTAACTGGAATGATCCAGTCTCTCTTTCATGACCTCTGCGGTTGCATTAATGATTAATGGTGTTGAAGGGTTCAGATGAAGCCTTCCTTTCTTATCTGAAAAGCCGGTATTTTCTGTAGTCTGTGCAAACAAAAACAAACCGTCCCGCAGACAATGTTTGTCAGATCGGTCATCAGGACTCCATAGGATGTCCTGTGCCTTTAATTGTTTCATTATAACCTTATTGTCTATATTAATATAGGTAGACCTAATATATATGAGATCAGATATATTATATTTATATATATATATATATGTATATATATATATATATGAGATCAGCCCTCAGAATGCCCTCCCTGACCATCTGAGGGCTCCACAGACGACGGACACATTTAAAAAAAGGACTTAAAACTTTCCTTTTTAGCAGAACCTATGACTTTAATTAACATTTCCTGCTTTTTGGTCAGGTTTTTATATAGTTATTATTTTATTTTTTATTGATGCTTTTATCTGCTTTTACTTTGTGGCACTTTGAGATTTGATCCAAATGTAAAGTGCATTATAAATTAAGTGTATTATTATTATTATTATTATTATTATGAAATGAATGAAAACTTATTGAAAAGTGCAACTTGACTACACCTGTTTATAATTTGGCCTGGTGGCAGCATGTACATGCTAAAGAGTAAGGGGCCATATACAGAGCCCTGGGGGACACCACAGGTCAAAGGGCCCACTGAGGAGGAGGCATTAACCTTAACCTTTTGAGAAAGTCCTATAGGGTACCCATAAACTCCTGGATGGATTACCAGGAATCTGTGGAATGGGGGGGTGGGAGATAAAGTGATAAAAACATTTGGAGCTACTTACCGCAGGACACCACCATTTGTAAAAAAAAAAAATGTCCATAAACAATGATAAATCAATAATGAATTAATGACTATAACAGGAATGAGACATTTAGAACTACATTGCGTTGGGAGTATTATAATAATAATAATAATAATAATAATAATAATAATAATAAAAATAATAATAATAATAATACATTTACATTATTAGATTTATATCTATAATCAAAATACATTTTAATGTTAAATTATGTTTTTCTCACCAACTTTTGCACTTAAGTTGAATTTAATTGACTTTATTACTAGGACTATGAACAAGAGTTTCTGCGTTGACATGCAGAACAAAGCAGATTGTGTCAACTATAATTTCTTTATTCCAGTTTAACCTTTTCAAGTTTTGCTCTTTGGCAGCTTTAAAGGAGCCCACATGGACAGAAGACTCTGTCAAGTATTAGCTGCAATAGCTACAACCTCCACTCAGACATTTGAGTTTAATTGATGCACGAAATGAAGGTAAGTTGAGTTCACTTATAAAAAATGAAAGAAATTCTCATCATGCAATGTTTAAGGCAGAAGGAAAGGAATCTAGACTCCACCTCAAAGTTTAATGAGTTCTAACATTAAACCCTGACACATGCTCAACACTCATACTAAATTGAATCCAAGTCAGTCCACTCATTTTCTTTGTCGCCATGCAGACAAACCAACGGACCCGCGCCAGTGGAAGGTTGACAGCCCTAGAGCTTCATGAAGGTTCTAAACAGAACCTCCTGAGTGTTTTGTTTTTGGACTGGAAGTGACTGAATGGATTTTATGGGCATGAGTGTGCAGGCCTGAAGCGGTGATGGGTTACTTCCCCCCCCACCGAGGCCAGGGTTGCCAATGTTTGAGTAAGGCTACACGTGCAGCTCGTCAATCAGTTTGTCACTTCCATGTGTTGAGGAGAAGAAGACTTCTAAACCTCTGGAGAGTGATCCCATTCTTCCTGATTCACTCCTAAATTCTGCCCTAACTACTAACTTTATTGCTTTTATTAACTTCAAAAGTTTGTAAGGAGTTACTCATTAGCCAGCAGATAATGACTGGTTTGTTACTTAGATGATTCCTGGGACCTTATTTTAACACGTTGCCTTTAAATTGACCCACCTGATGTAAACCCAGAATGATTGGACTTTCGTTGCAGCAGTAATTCATGCACTGCTACATCCTTCCTCGGAGAAACGTTCAACCGAGGATTGTTGTTGCTTCTCCTGGCTCACAGTGTAAAAGAATTTCTAGGAAACCGTGTGGTTTTTTTTCCCTCAATGTGATGGATAAACTTTCTAGGAAAACCGTCTCATATTCCACACAGAGGAGCTAGAAGAACCGCCCCCCCTGGAAAAAAAACCCCCTCTGCAGCACGTTTTCTGCCATGTCTGCATACCAAAGGCCACAGATGAAGAGCGTAGTTGTTATACACTCTTCCATCTGCCACATTTGCTGCTTGAAGGAGTTCTTCAGCCACGTATGATAGAAACACAGAGGACCAAACGCATGTTCCCCACGAAACGCCAACGGACCAACAAACAAGTGGAAGGAGAGGCTGCTACATTTGGGAACCTCAAAAATATCAGCACCATGTCTCAAATATCTTCTGGCAAACTGAAAAGAATGGAAACATTGACTTTTTATAGATGTTCTATATCTGAACATCGCTTGAGGAAGTCATTCCCAGCCGGGTTCACTTCAGGACATGCCCGGAGGTTCTTCAGGTTTGGAGCTGAGCTCAACCAGCACAATTTATTTAATGATATATAGCATAGAAGTACATCAATCGACAATAACATTACAACAACCTGCATATTACTGTTCAGGTCCCGCTGTGCTGCCCATCCAGCTCTGACCCGTGGAGAACCGGACTCCAGCAGACCTCTGAAGGTGAACCTTGGTAACTGGACTCAAGACGTAGGCAGTGGATCCTTTGAGTCCTGTAATTTGCAAGGAGCCTCCGTGGATCGGACGTGTCCTTGTTGTTGTATTCCACGAAACATTCCTGAACCATTTTTCCAGTGTCGGTTATGATGGGGGCCTAATCCTGCTGAAAGAGGCCGCTTCCGTCAGGGGACAGTTTTCACGAAGACGAGTACTTGGTCTGCCACAGAGCACATGTGTGAAAATAAAAAAAACATGAATGATAGGACCAGATGTTTCCCAGCAGAGCTCTGCCCAAAGCATCATACTACATCATTTCCTTTATTCCCATGGTGCATCCTGGCGCCATCTCTTCTCCAATTATGGCGACAAACACAGTTTGACCCGGGCCGTCCCGTCAACGCGGGCCCTCTCTGTGAATGTTTGTGTGAATGAGTGAATGCTGATGGTCGCTGTGAACCGCTTTTATTACTACCAACCAAGGTTAGATTTTCACTCCTGTTTTTGTTTGTGACGATGATTACGGGACAATTTAATGATGGATTTGCGAGAAATTTTACCCAGGGGTAGGTCCTGGCACCTCCTAGAGGTTATTAGATTTTGGTGACCTTATGTGGCTCTGTCGGCTGAACAGAGACACTGAAGTGGACCACGTTTGCAATCTCTGAGTGCTTATTCTAGTTTTTTCCATTATCACATTTTGCTCACATACCTTTATCCATAAGCCAACTTTGATCTTACTATTCATTCAAATCAATTGTCAAGATTTTCAAAAAAGAAATGATCCCAGAAGGCAGTGATTCCACAATAAATAGAAAACATTTATTTATGTACAGCAAATGTTGAAAGTGTACAAAGTCTAAAACCTCTTCCAAAAAACCCCAGAACAAATATTTACATTTATGAACATTATATTTACAGGCTGTTTTCAGTCAGTGAATGTAAAATGATCTTATGTACATCTTCACTACCCAGTCAATAACCCTCATCAGAGTAACCCATTCACTGGCACGTACCTCAAATAATACACTGTAAACCGACCGACACACTTAGTCCAATACCACCAACATGAACATGTGAACAAATGATGTCATTGAAAAGGCACATATTTGTGAGCAATACTAATAAATCCGCTCCAACAGCCTGTCTTAACAACATGAGGGGCGACATGGCGGCCTGTTATCAGGAGAGCTGAAGTTCTGGTCCGGAGGTGGGTTGTAAATGTACACGTGTCACAACAGAGCGTTAGACTCAGCGCCTTTGCTCACGTGTTTTCATGAAAGCTTTTGGTCTTGGAGGAATGCACTGATCCCCCCCCCAGAAGGATCATAGAGGGGGAAAATGTAAAGATTCCTCTCAGCCCAGAGACAGACGACCACACATCAGGATAATGGAGCTGAAAAGGTGAATGCAGAGACGACAGACAGCTGCTTGTAGTGGGGACATCCAAAATCTGAAGGCTGTCACAGAGGACGGACACGGCGTCTCCTCACAAGGTTAACGAGAGCCGCGTCGTTCGGTGCCTTTGGAGAATATTTCACTCTACTACCGGGGCGGTGGGTGGAGATAAAGACGACACACAGGGATATGAGAGACCGGCTGAGGGCGCAGGGGTTCAACCCGCACATCTAAGTGTCACATTCACCCGCTCTGTGCTCGGCGTTAAATCCACACCGCGTTTGTCTTTGAACTGCACACAGATCTTCTGCTATCAAATGAAAGAATATTCTCTATTTGGGCATCTTGCCTACTTTCTAAACAAAGACTTGGACTATTTTTTGTATACTATGGCGGACCTAAAACAAATATCTAACATAAACAGAAATGTCAGAATAGATGATAGCCATCATCTATTCCATCGGACCTGTAAGGGTTACAAATCTGTTTCTAAGGCTGTGGGTTTCCACTGACACATTATCTACAAACGGAGAAGACTTGGAACAAAAGTACCAACTGCAAGAAGTGGCCCACCTTCACAGATTCTCTAGGAGTTCGGTGAAGGCTCAATCGTGAAATTGCAATAAAAAAGAAAAATTGGCTTTCAAAGCACCATTATTAGAAAGATTGCAGCTATTAGAAAGAATATTAACCCACTAAAGCAGCTCTGCAAAGCTTCTTTAGTGGGTCAGAATTCCACCACAGGGATGTCAGAGACTGATCTCCACGTATCAAAAAGGTTTGGTCCCAGTCTTTGCTGGTTAAGTGGGGGGGCAATGGATTATTTTTCAGGCTAGTGATTTTCGTACTGGTCAACATTTTTGCCTTGCTGAATAAAGTGATCGTTAAAAACCTGAATTTCTATGTTTAGTCGGGTGGTCTTAGATGATAACTTTAGTTTGAAGCTCTGATGTTTTCTACATGAAACAGATGCCTAGTAGTATTTGCAGTGATATTTAGAACATCATTTGTGAATTCTACCTTAAAACGTCCTGTGAATGAGTTCACTATGTGTAGCTGAAGAAATATTAGAACATCGGTGTCACAGTTAGGAAGACTGGTTTAAAAAAAACATGTCACACCGTAGTCTGATGATTTGCTAAGATTTGTTGAGAATTAATTATCCAAAAAAGAGACAAATAGTGAAACCTGAAGAACTGTTCCACTCTAGTCATCCCGTGGTAGAGCGCTTGGCTTGTGAGGATTAAGTGGTTCAAGTCGTCCCATATTGGCTTTGACCTCCTTAGCTTTGTGCTGTGAGGTAAAAACACAAACGTACATCTAAGGTAGCTTATCATCAAAGTTCTTTTTTTCCATCCCGCCCGACAGGTCTCAGTTTTCAGTGAAGGCTGGATTATCCGCCTCTTCATCCAAGCTCAACATCTGTCTCTGAAGAAGCAAACAGAGGGGATGAAGATACTGTTGAGCGAATGTGCTACTTAACCACAGACACAGAGAAGGCAAAGATGAATGACGGGTCGTTTCTCATACAGGTTAGCTGAAGGGACTCACTTTTGGGTAGGAGTACCCATCAGGGCTGCTGCTCCTCCAGATGTGCACTTGGTCCTCGGTGGTCTTCTGATAGACGGGGTTGTCAAAGTGAATAGTGTTGGTGTTCTTCTGCCTGTAGTTCCTCCACAGCAGCACGCCGGCAACAACCACCAGACAAACGATGGCTACATGGGAGACGCAGAGAGGAATGTCGGTCACGATGAGTGACACTGTCGTCACTTCAGACAGTTGGAGTTTTCTGTGTTCATGCAGCTGCGGACAAAGCAACTCACCCAGGGGTAAGACGATATACAGGATCAACGGGGTGCTGGAGGAAGGCTTGGGAATGGCTGCAGCAAATGCATGACGGAAATCTGAAAAGAAGGTGAAGAGAGTATTTTATTACACTTAGGCGAGCTGCATTCAAACCGTTCTACGCGTCAGATCTGAGAGTCAGTTACCCTAGAAACGGCGCCGCTGGGTAACTGGTTAAAATCAAAGCTCTTACGGATAATGAATGAATGATTTTTTTTAACTTAAGCTTACCTGGAGAGGTGATTGGAGCATCTGTGGTGGTCTTGGGAATCTTAGGCCTCGACGTCTTGGTTGACTGGACCCTTAGCTCAGGCGTGGTGGTCCTTACAGGAGGCCTGGAGGTGCGTGGCACTGGCCTGGCTGAGCTGGATGTGATTGGGAGGGGCAGTGAGGTGGTGTGGACCTGGGGTTCAGGTGTGGGGCTGGCGGGTGAGGGTGGCTGATGAGCAGAGTCGTCAACTGGATCTTGAGGCTGTACAGGTGCTGCAGGCGTTGGTTCAGCTGAAGAAACATAAACGCAAGAGGAGGCAAGAGCGGAACACATTAGAAAACTGTTTCATTCTCATATATATATATATATATTTTCATTATGATATTACATGTTAATATAAAATTCACAAACCAGGTATGCATGTCCTCATATCCCTTGCGAGCATCATGCCGTCCGGACAGACACAGGTGTACTTGGGGGGATGCCCGCCCACCTGAGGAGCTGCCAGACACATGAATTCGCAGCTTGACGCCTGGCACCAGTCTCTACCTGCAACGGAGAGAAGGATGACATTTTAAATGGATCTACCTGCATTACAGAACATGACTGCATTATCATATGAAAGGAGGAGTTCGTTCATATTTCTTCTGCTGCTCTATTAAACCGATCTCACTCGACCTCAAACTATTCCTTTAAATTCAATGATTCCATCTTTGATTTTGTGCACGCACTGTAATACTTTCAGATACTTTCTACCGAGACAGTTTGGACACATCTCACCTTTGAAACACAGACCAGTGGAATCGTACGGGGTTCCAAACCAACTAGTGCATAAATATTCAAAAATCATCCACATATTTGATTTAAAGCATGCAAGAGTTTACGTTTCCCATAACAGATGTTTCAAGGTCAGAGGGTTTGGAACCTCTTTGTCTTAGGTGCCTCGACGAGTAATTCTCACCTTGTTTTTTTGAAAATGAGATTAATATTTTGAATATACATCACGATTATGCTGAGTGAGTGACACCAGTGATAAAAGTTAGTACTTGTGGCCCATGAGGAATGTCCAAGGTTCTGGCTGGGAGGGACAAATGTCTGACCGATATTCAGCGTTTAATCTTTTGACATGGACGCATTTTTTTTTTTAATCAAAGAAAGAAAGTTTTATATTTGAGTTGTTAATTGCAGATCAGAGAAGAAGCTACATTGTCAAATTGTAAAATAAATAAATCAAATAATAAAACCCTTAAAATGTGCTCAATATCAAAAGGCATCTATTCAGCGCAAGGAAGGTGTGTGCATGAAGTTTAGTCAACGAAATAGTATAAATGTTGTTTTTTTGGGTTATTCAACCTGTAACCATGGAAATGAAGAAAACTCAAACAGTAAATAAAACACGCCACTTCAGTATATAATAAAAGGTTGAAATCGATAGTTTTTGATGTCTCTAATTCCAACATGAAAATAAAACGATCTTCACCAGCTGTTGAGTTTGTGGAAGTCTTCTCTTACCGGTAGGTTGTCTGAGGTTATGGTAGATAATAATGTCTTCTGGTGAGGACAGGTGCTCTGCCACAGGTGTGATGTCCCCGCCTGTCAGTCGGTTTGCACTGAGGATGGCGTTGTTGCTGACATCCGTCCAGTAAACCTTTTCCTGGGATCAGAAAAACAGCAAGGTTACTAGACAGCGGCGGCGGGGGCGGGGGGGTTTGACGTCACAGCAGGTGGTGTTTGTCTGGCTGTGGGTCGATGTGTAACTGAGCTTATTGGGTGATAAACATCTACCTCAAACACCGTCAGCCCCAGTGGGTGAGCCAGTTTGTGTTCGTCGATGATGAGGGTGCGTCGACCGCCACCCTGCACGTCGATACTGGAGAGGATGTGAAGCTTGGAGTCCACCCAGTAGAGCCTCTGGTTCAACAGGTCTGTGGGGGCGACAGACGGGGGAGATTAGTCAAGATGGCAGATCAGAGTGACCTGGGGCGTCACACGAATGAAGGAGAACACAACTAGAAACCTGAGAGACCAGAATGCCAAAGTTTACCGAGGGTAATCCCGTTCGGCCACACGATGTTGTCGGTGACCAGAGCAGTGCGGTCTCCTCCATTAAGACCCCCCTTTTCAATCTTAGCAGGGTTCCCCCAGTCGGTCCAGTAGATGAAGCTATCAGGACAAGCATATGCCGATAATTATTATGTTTTAAATCTGAATTATTCTTGTTATTTGATGATTTAAAATCTCGGCATGTGAAGAAACAAACAAACGAGGAAGGATTTCAGCTGTTTCAGTGCCGATAGACTCACTTGTTGTGGGGGTCGACCACAATGGCGCGGGGTTTTGATAAGTCTCGGTGAAAGAGGGTTTTGCGGCGGCTTCCGTCAGCGGTTACCACGGAGATTGTGCTACGAATGCTGTCAGTCCAGTAAAGGTTTCCGTGGATCCAATCGAAAGCGATGCCTTCAGGAGCATCGATGTCACTACTGATGAGCGTCCTGTGATGCGTAGAGTCTTCAGCTGAGTTCAAGGGTGCTCTGGAATAAAAGGGAGGCGCTTGAATCGATTACGGGGACACGGAGGAAGACACTGATTTCATTCTGTTTCATTTCTGCTCACCTGTAGATCTTCTTTTGAGAGATATCTGACCAGTAGAGCTCTTCAGCGGCCATGTTCATATCCAGAGCCACAACGTTCTTCAGACGGGGGATGACTCTGGTGTACTCGCTTCTATCCAGAGTCATCTTTCTGACCTCATGACGGTTGGTGAAGAAGAGGTAGGCTATAGTACCTACAAAGTAAAAGAGGTGAATTATTTTTAGGCATTTTTAACATTGACTTCAAGTTTAGGTCAAATGAGTTCTTAAGAATATTTGCAGTCTTGTTATGACTAGTGTATTACATGTTTAAAAACAACAGGAAATGCTCTCCGTTACAATGAGAACAACAGTGTTGGTACTGTTTTTTATCCATTATGGTATTTGGATCAGTTGGGCCCGAAATCATTTTATATCACAACTTCAGTTTCAACAGTTAGCTAACCAGCGGGGGGAACGTTGCTAGGCCTGGTTTGTCTCTGTTAGGCTCCCTGCTCTGAATGTGTTTTGACAGTCTGGTCATTTTCCATGAGAGCTCACGGGGGACAAACACGGCACTGAATGTGGGGCAGCTACTCGGGACTCAACAGGTTTCAAATATGAATATCTGATATTTACCGACGGCCTTGCAGGCTTTGGTAGCTGGGTCAGCCTGGTAACCCTCCTCACATTGGCATTTGTAGCTTCCTATCTGGTTGAGACAGATCTGGCTGCAGGTATCCGGGTCAGCGCACTCATCGATGTCTGATGGACAGAAGAGGAAGAGATGAGGCCATCTACAAGAACTTCAGTTTTTCCTTGTTCAACCAGTGGTCCTACTGCTGCCATCCCAGTGGTCAGTGAATGAAGCAGTGAATGAAGCAGTGGATGAAACAGTGAATGAAACAGTGAATGAAGCAGTGAATGAAACAGTGGATGAAACAGTGAATGAAACAGTGAATGAAGCAGTGAATGAAGCAGTGAATGAAACAGTGAATGAAGCAGTGAATGAAACAGTGAACGAAACAGTGAATGAAGCAGTGAATGAAGCAGTGAATGAAGCAGAGAATGAAGCAGTGGATGAAGCAGTGAATGAAACAGTGAATGAAGCAGTGAATGAAGCAGTGGATGAAACAGTGAATGAAACAGTGAATGAAGCAGTGAATGAAACAGTGAATGAAGCAGTGAATGAAGCAGTGGATGAAACAGTGAATGAAACAGTGAACGAAACAGTGAATGAAGCAGTGAATGAAGCAGTGAATGAAACAGTGAATGAAACGGTTAATGAAACAGTTAATGAAGCAGTGAATGAAGCAGTGAATGAAACAGTGAATGAAGCAGTGAATGAAACAGTGAATGAAACAGTGAATGAAGCAGTGAATGAAACAGTGAATGAAACGGTTAATGAAACAGTTAATGAAGCAGTGAATGAAGCAGTGAATGAAACAGTGAATGAAACAGTGAATGAAGCAGTGAATGAAGCAGTGAATGAAACAGTGAATGGAGCAGTGAATGAAGCAGTGAATGAAACAGTGAATGAAACAGTGAATGAAACAGTGAATGAAACAGTGAATGAAGCAGTGAATGAAGCAGTGAATGAAGCAGTGAATGAAGCAGTGAATGAAACAGTGAATGAAGCAGTGAATGAAACAGTGAATGAAGCAGTGAATGAAACAGTGAATGAAGCAGTGAATGAAACAGTGAATGAAGCAGTGAACGAAACAGTGAATGAAACAGTGAATGAAAAAGTGAATGAAACAGTGGATGAAACAGTGAATGAAACAGTGAATGAAACAGTGAATGTAGCAGTGAATGAATGAATAATATTTTTCCTGATGATGTCACCCAACAGGAACATAAGTTGAAAAAGAAGTTGTCCAATCGAGGAGGTTTCTACCTTCACAACGTTTTGTGTCAACCAGGTGAAACCCGGCTGGACACAGGCACTCGTAGCCAATCTTCAGGTCATTGCAAATATGAGAGCAGCCGCCGTTGCTGTAGAGGCACTCGTTGGATCCTGCAGGGGAAGAATCCGTTAAGAATTGTTGACTATCCTTTTCCTGATAAGGTATATTTGCATTGTCAAGCTGCAAACAGAGGCATTAAAGTCTCTGAGGTAGTAATTAACCGCTGCTATGAATGAGAGACGCCTGCACTCACCACATTGCCTCAGTGGCTCATCTGACCAATCCCTGCAATCACGCTGCCTGTCACACACCTTCTCCATGCTGATGCATTCCCCGCTGCGGCACTTGAACCGGGTTGGGCCATCGCAGTGAGTCGCTGTGCATGAGGAAGGAGAGATTCAGGTACGGACGCAACCAAGAGATTTGATTTGATCAAACATCAGCGGGAGATTCGTACCGTTTACACAACCCGTTTCATCGCTCATGTCCCTGCAGTCATATTGGTGGTTGCATTGGCGGCTACCATGGATGCAGGTTCCATCACCACATTCAAACTCATCAGGGCGGCAGGTTGGGCGCGCTGGAAGGATGGAACAGGATGATATCTGAGAGAGGTTCTGAATGATGTGTACTCAACAGTGAAATAAGGTTTTTCAAATGAAACCCACCACAGTCGGCTTCGTCCGATCGATCGAGGCAGTCCGACCCTCCATCGCACTTCCAACTGCGGTGGATGCACTCTCCGCTGCCACAGCGGAACTCCAGGGACGAGCACTGATGGGTGGGAAAGGAATCGGGTTTCTGTATGCCGCAGTAGCTGGGCCACTCGTCAGAACCGTCGGAGCAGTCGGAGTCGCCGTCACAGGCCCACAGGCGTGGAATGCAGACTGTGTTGTTGCACTTGAAGGATGTGGTGCTGCAGGTGACAGACGGGCAGGAGGCTTCATCACTGCGGTCATCACAGTCCGCCTCTTCATCACATACGAAAGTGGACGACACGCATTGGCCGTTGCTGCAGCGGAACTCCTTCTCTGTGCACAGCTTTGGAGCTAAGAGAGAGGAGAGGCAGCAGACGTGAGAGAAGCTGGCAGCAGAGATTAAAGGAGGACATCAAAGCTGCAGACGCTCAGAGAAACGCTACTGAGTAACTTTTAAAGCTCCTTTTTACTCCGTCGGCGTACAGAGATACACTACAGATGTCAGCCCCTTCAGCGCACACATACAAGAGCTGCTAGAGTCATTTTCACTGTGTGAGTCACTTCTTTCTGCATTTATTTGTTTCAAATTACAGTCGCAACCATTTCTGTTCGCACGGCTGCATTTCGTCAATATCCGTACGCAAATGGTAAATACGTACAAATACGTACAAAGTGTAGGAGTGTGGGCGTCGGTCAGCATCCGTCCTACATGTTGAGCAACAGATAATGTCCTGTGGCTAACTCTGCTCACCACAGCTTTCTTCATCAGATCCATTCCCACAGTCAGCTTTTCCATCACAGCGCCATGTACTCGGAACACACTGGTTAAGGCGGTCCATGCAGCTGAACATCGTCGGACCGCATGTTTTGGCCACTGAGGGTGAAATAAAGAGAAAACGATGAGTGATCCTACAAAGCCATCGGCCGATGAGGGTGGGATTTCCTATTATGAAGAACAACAGCGAGTTAAAGGAGAAGATGCTCACTGCAGGTAGCCGGAAGTTCATCTGTGCCGTCCCCGCAGTCGTCGGTACCATCACACACCCATCTGACTGTCACACAGTTTCCATTCCCGCACTGGAACTGTCTGGTTCCACAGGTTGTCTGTGCATCTGAGGCAGACAGATATGAATAAAAGAAAAGATGATTTGAATTATAATCTATTTAAAGCCAATGCAAACTTCTGCAGAACTCCGTTAACCCTTTAATGTCCTGCTCAACTGTTTGCTTAAGTACGTCTGAAGTCTCTATTTCTTATTGGAAAATGTCACTGAATCTGTTCAGATTACGACCCGGGGACTGCATGTTTTTGCCAAAGAGCAAGGGGCAAAGGATGGAGCCCTGGGGGACACCACAGCTCGCAGGGGCCGCCAAGAAGGCATTAATCATGGCTATTAAGAAAGTCCTATTCGGTAAGTAGGATTTTTTGGGGGGCAAATTAAAGCCTGTGAGGACTTAGCAAACAGAATTACAGAACTTGATACAACCAAAAAAGTGTAAGAAAGGGTAAATGGTGTTCTTAAAACATGCTTCATCCACAGATTACTCATCTCATTCAAATGGAATTAGATTAGGTGGGACACCCCACGCTAAACTTAGGGTGTCTCAGACTGTAAATGAATAAATGCCCAAAAAGAAAATAAATCTCTAAAATAAATGATGTTTCAATAGTTATTTTTTTTTATGGTTGAGGAAATTGAAGTATAATAGCGCGCCATTTTACAGTTGACACAGTATCCACTAGTTTATATATTTATCACGCAGTTTCAGAGTTTATCATGAGAGGGACATGATAATAGTGATCGTTATTATCATCATCATCCTCACCGCTTATCCCTGTTAATATTGGAATAATGTTTTAATGGAATTCCATCCAACGGTTATTATCAGCCTTTGACTTTACTGAAAACTCAGGGTTTATGAATATCATGAATATTTACAGGTCAACCTCAAACGTTTCCTCTTTTTCCAGATGAGTTAGAATGTCGAATTCCACGAAATACAAGTGAAGACGTTTTCACTTTACTTGTGCATCTCTAGCGGGGTTTCGTGTCACTGTGGCGAAGAGTCGGAGTCGGAGGTAAATAACGCAAACATGAAGAAAGGCACTCGAGCCTGTTGACACTGGTTTGAATATGGAAGATAAAAGTTAAACCAGCCCAAGTCAAACAGGGCCGCGTGTTTGTAAACAGCAAAGTCTGCTTTTATGAGGCATTATCAGGGAGCTGCTGTTAAACCAACATCATCACGACAACAGAAATCAAAATACTGCCGTTTGGAAAGAAGCACATGCTGATTGTATCTGCAATGTTTTTGCCACATTTATCTCCAAACAACGTAAAAACAACCATTGAATGCGTATAAATGTAACGTCTAAATGTAAATATTGCATTTAAATGTTACATTTAAAGCCAAAGCACAATGTTATATCTAAATGTTTCATTTGAATCTAAATGTTGAGCCTACATATTTACAACAAAACTAAATATTTAGCTAAAATGCAAAAAAAAAAGTACATAAAAAACCCGGAGCCCTTCTTTCAAACTTCAAAACTTTAAATAAAGAAAAACTGAAATGAATTACAGCTAATACAAAAGCATGAAGAAAGATTGTTTGTCGTCCAACCCTTCGGTAAATCTAAATGTTTTGGTTGCTTTTATTTTTTAATACTTCCCATGATTTCAGTGTAAATTTTATATTTAAGCTAAATATTTGTATTTTTGTATTAAACATTCAGCTTCAACATTTAGATTCAGATTTATAAATCATATTTATATTTAGCGTACAAATTTAGATTTCCTATTTGCATTTAGATTTAACCTTCTGTTTTTATATTTAATATTTCAACATTTTATCTTACACATGTGAATAAAATGTGTAAGAATATAAAAAAGGACTCTGTCATAAATAAAGCTGTAAATGTGATCCAAAAAAACAATCGTGAAACATTTTGACGATGCTTTTTAATCATTGTTCGGCGCTAAATGGGGCGAAAAGTTGATGTTAATTTCCTACGCCGCCCCATACGCAGACCCTACTGGTGGAGAGTCATAGGCTGGCGACAGAGATCCTCCCTCCCAACCCCCCATCATTAATGAAACCGCTCAGCCGGCAGCACTAATTAGAAAGACCATCAGAGCGTCGGCACTTCATGAGGAGGTGGCAGAGGCCATTCCCCCTCTGGCCCCCGGTGCTCCACAAACGCCGCATGACCACCTGTTTCCTGAGAGGGAGAGGAGGAGCCGAACTAACGCCGCCATCCAGCAGCTAACCAGTCATCATCTTCATAGCCTGAGATGTAGGTGTAAGATTTAAAATCTTTATGTATAGAGTGCTTCTTCCGTTCTGAAGAAGAATAGATGGGGAGAAGGCAAATCATAAATCATGCACTAAGCATGTCCTAATTCATAAATCATGCACTGAGCATGTCCTAATTCATAAATCATGCACTGAGCATGTCCTAATTCATGGCCGCGTCATAAACTGTGGCCGGAGTCACACATCTGGTGCCGTCTGTCACGGCTGATGTCAAGTTGTTGTTAAAGAAAAAGAGATTTTTCTTGTTTTTCTTAGGGGTTTTTATGCAGGTCAGCTAAAAGGCTCGTTCCATTCCAGTCGTCGAAAAGAAGGACTTTGTCTTATGGCTGTGAAATAAAACAACTCTTATGACATTCAGAGAAAGTTGCTTTATTGGCTCGCCAAGAAGGAGGTCATTAAAAGAGAGCATTGTGGGTAATAGAAGAATGGAAGCTTCAGGTACTGAATGCGTCAGAGAGGAGGAGCAGCGGGTCACAACAACATGGTGTAAGGTTTTCACTTTATAGATAAGTTCTACTTCCCTGAAACTCAGGACTCATTACCTCAAACCATGCTCCCACCATGTTCATGCTCAACGTATGTTTACTTCAGGGGCTTAAAGTTCAGACCCTCACACACAAACTGGGCCAAATGGATCCACCGCGCTCAGATGGATTCAGAGGCGTGTTTGTGTTTGTGTGTTTAGGGACGGCCATGACTTCTTTATACTTAAAAAAGTATATACTATAGTTCCAGTATACTTTTACTCCGATAAGTCCCCGGCGGTCCGAAGAGTAAGATGAAAGCGACAAACTGAGCTTGATTACTGGGTGATCCTCCTCAGCGAAGCTTCTCACTGTGAACTTACTGGAATTAACCGGCGTCGGTTTTTTTACAGTTCCCTCACAGCTTTTTAAAATGACACTCATCCTCTTTTATTATGCCAGATAAAATCTTCCTCGTCTATCATTGCGTCGGACCGGCACCAAGGGCCCAGCGCCTGGATTGGGGCTTGAGTTTATGTATAGGTTTTTTTCAAAGAAATGATGGAAGTCCATGACTGTATTTCTGCATTTATCTTTACGTGACTCTATTCATACCACACAACCTGAAGGTTGGATTTGAACTTGGACTAATACGGCGCCGTTTCCTAACATTCTGACACTTTGGAGGAGAATAAATATGAATGTTACTCGGTGGAGGTGGGCTTGTCAATCAAAAGTCTGACCAGGTCATAGATTGCCTGTTCATTTTCAACTATTGGTTCTTTCGTCTACTGCAACCACTGAGGTTTACGCCACATTCTGAAACTGAAGTGATCCTCTCAAAGTGCTGAAATCAACAACTATTTCTCCCAGAATGCATCAGAGTCGACATCAAATCACTGTTTGACACTCAAGGTTCTACGGTGAAGCTTTTTTTCTGCCCAAACCGTTGAGGGTATTTCACAACACTGGGTGGGAGTTCTCCGCTTACTGGTATGAATAGGTGTCAACCAGTTCCAGCATGTTTCGGCGCTCAGCATTTCTCGGAGCCGGCCCAGGAGAAACAGGTTCGACACGACTTCCTGTCAGATTGAGTGCGAACCAAAACTTAAGGTTTGGTATTGGATGACTCCCAATTCATTTCCACAATAATGGGCGTCTCAGGGGATGGGAGACATTTGCAAGCAGGCGAGATGTTGCATCATCTGGGATGATCCTAGAAGGCTGCTGGTGGTGAAACTCACAATCTGCTGCTTCTGGAATTCTAATGGGAGTGGCGCCAATTTCCCGTATTATGAATGGCACCGGCTCCCAGAAGCGGCTTTTCAGAAACCCTGCTTGATGCTCCTGCAGACAGTTTTCTTTCTCTCTCTCTCTCTCTCTCTCTCTCTCTCTCTCTGCTCACATCCCATTGGCTGCGCCGGCCGCTCCAAGCGGAGCGCCATGCAGTGAAAAAGCGCAAAACATGCTTGACGCTCAACAGAGGGAAACAAAAAAAACACGCAATGTAACATGGGGATCTGCCACCTTTGAAAACAAGTGTTTAATGTAGAGGAACGGCGATTCTCAGGGGGAAATGTGACCTACATTCTGGGGCTAATTGCTCCCTCCCCCCATCACCTTGCATCCGGTGCTGTCAGTGGGGGGGGGGGGCAATTTAAAGCCACTACATACCAAATTATATTTATAAAACGTTTCAAATAAAAATGTATGTCATACAGTATAAGTTACGAAGATTGAAAAAAAAAAGCTAAACGTAATTAGATGAAACAATTTAAAGGCAATGAGACCCCCCCCACCAAAAAAAGCAGATAATTAATGCCATAAGTGGTGAAGTGAAGCTGAACTTACTTGTGTGAATAAAGCAGCAGAGGAAGAAGAACAGCGAAGGCAGTCCCATGTTTGTCCGCCTCACCATGGCCCCTGGTGCTGTCAGCTCTCGGCTTTGGATTCTGACACTGATGTGGCTGCAAAGGTTCTGGATGTGGCTCCAGTGAGTTAGAGATGTTTCTGCGAGAAGATGTGATGAGGGATGCTCTGCACTCTGTAATGTTTGACAACATCAGACACATTTCAATGTGGTCCAGGGGTGGGAGGGGCCGACAGGGGCCCCAGCGGGGGAAGGCGGGCTCTGGAGTGGTGTGATTTCTCAGGCACACAGCCCCAACAATTGGGAGGCGGAGCTGTATGGAGATGATTTTACTATGAGTTAACCCTTTCAGGGAAAACACTCAGCATTTGGACACATGGGTGCTGAAGAATCCGTGAATCACAGGGGTGGAGTCGGGAATTGAATGACATTTTTCTTACGAGGACCTGCAGGGCGGGAGCCAAGAATTCTGAAGGTTCCGACTATTACTTGACATGTTTCTGTATAAGATTCATTTATTACCTTACCTTACCTTACCTTACCTTACCTTACCTTACCTTACCTTACCTTACCTTACCTTACAGCCAAACAGCCAGTTGAAAAGGAACCTGGCTGAAGCATATGATCTGGTCACGTGAGAAGTCCAAAGAGCTCTTGAACAGAACAATAACTGCAACACAGTTCTAGAAAACAGCAAAGACAAATAAGGTCAAATCTGCTCGACTTAGACACATTCTGTCATTCTAACCCCAACTCTCGTTTGTAATAGTAAAGAAGAACCCTATTTTTTATTGTTAAAGATACAATCAAGAGCAACCATGAACAGAGAAATAGAACAGCAAAGATCGGATTACAGCACAAATGATTCCATCCGATAATGAGCCCACAATATGAAGGAAACAACTAAGTTATTAAATAGATGTGTAAATGTGCGAAGGTGGAAACAAGAAAAGAAAAAATGATCCACCAAAGAATGTGTGGTGAAGGTGTGTCTCTAATTTAAAAACTGGCCTCAAAGGTGGCCTGTTTGACGGGCCAGGTTTGGATATTTTGGGCCATAATTCCTAAAAGCACCTGACTCACTTTACTAATTAATCATTAGGAATGATTAAAAGACCAGGTTTGGAGGATCTCAGGACGTCTTAAGTAGATAAGATATAAAAAGGTCAGATATGAGTGAAGATTAATTAGATTGAGAGCTTTGTAAGTGATGAAAAAACACCATAAAATGCTGAGTTTTCTATATATCCAACTACTAAATACAATTTCTTGAGGAAATCAGTTAAAAAAAAAAAAATTGCAGGAATTTAATCTACAATTTTCCCTGCATCCTGTTTTGTAAAAGGCTGCTGGCGTGAGATTTGATCTGGTGAGAAAGGTTCCATAGATTCCTACTGATAAAAGTTGACCAGGCTGGGATCCATCCATGACAACACTCTCACCCCCTACAGTTCCCCTAGAGTTCTGGGCGGCTCCTTCAGCAGCGGACTAGTGAGACAGAGCGCTACCGCAGGTCTGTTCTGGAACCAGACCTGCACACAGAACCAAAACAAGAAAACCAGACTGCAGTCAGACTCTACAACAAATCACTGTGAGACTGGGTGGTGTCTAAACTCTGAACTCTTCCACCTACCTCACCTTCACTTCCATCCACCACAACTCCACGGGACTATTTCTGCTTCTAATCATTTATATTTGGTACTGGAGATTGGACCTTTTCCCCATATTTGTTTAATAGTATGTGTAATTATATGTGTGTACACGTGTATATGATATATATATATATGATATATATTTATATATATATCTGTGTATGTACGTATATTTAAACGTATATATAAACGTATGACACTTGAGTTTTATTGACACTTGATTAATAAAGACTATCATCTGCATAGCTGTGGAGTTTAAAGTTGCGTTGACTCATAATGTTGCCGTTTTTCCGTTGTGGAAACGGTATAAGTGGTTTTTTAGACATCTTATCATAACTTTTCTTGCAGCAATTAATGTTTTGAACCAGTTTAAAGCATTTTTTCAGAGAAACCAATGACATCAGTCAAAAAAAAACCAACGACATATGGAAAATTTGCAGATTCTTCAAGGGTCTGTTCTATGATTTTCTCTGTAGGCTCAGCAGAGGTGAGAGCCCACAAAACGATTAGACATGTTTATACATAGTTTCGTCATGAGGAAGGTTGTGTTGTAAGTCCATAACACACAGAACACTTCACCACCTGAACCCGCAGAAACCTGTGGAACCACGTTTTTCATATGAAGTTTCAATATTTTAAAGAATACTAGCTCACCATTGTGTCAGAATTGGCAAAAAAAAGTATGTGAAATAATAATAGTACTTATAATAATAATACATTTCATTATTTAGGCCCATTAAAGCAAAATATTCAAAGTTAGAGAAGGTACTCATATATCAACAGAGACCAGAGACAGAGAAGAACAATTGAAAACAACATGAAAAAGAAGATGCAAGGTGAGATAGATGTGAGAGAATGAAAACAAAAGCTAATGATTACAAATGTGTGGGCTTAACATCATGTTATTTTACTCGATCTACTTTAAGTGCACTTTAAAAAAGCCACAGTAGAAAGTTCCCTGTTGGTATACAGGTCTGGGAGAAGTATTGGACCTTCTCTGAGGGTATTTTAATTCAATTCAATTCAATTCAATTCAATTCAATTCAATTCAATTCAATTCAATTCAATTTAATTTAATTTAATTTAATTTAATTTAATTTAATTTAATTTAATTTAATTTAATTTAATTTAATTTAATTTAATTTAATTTAATTTAATTTAATTTAATTTAATTTAATTTAATTTAATTTAATTTAATTTAATTTAATTCTATTTTATTTTATTTTATTTTATTTTATTTTATTTTATTTCATTTATTTCACCCAACTTTTTTTTTTACATAAATAGGTTAAAATAAGACACATAGTGTACAAAGACAAAGCCAAGACCACTTACCTGGACTTTACTAGAAATATTGAGAGTATTAGGTCACCAATCGGTGAGTTGAAAATGCAACTGGGTCAGCCAGTATCACAATGACCTCCGAGCTCCGAGGGGGTATTGGATAACATTTGATTTGATTGTTTTCTCCTTGATACCTAGAATTTACATCTTTATTTACGGTTTGAACTTGTCAGCTCATGTTTGCTTGTGTGCATAATGTCGGTGTACTGGTCAATACTCAAAGCAACGATGTCTGGGTTTGAATCGGGGTTATGTCCAGTGTGTGCGTTCTATCCATGCGTGTCTGCCTGTCGGTGAAATGGTGACTCTAAATCTCCTTGTAGGTGTGAGCGTGAGTTTCATCCCTGCTCAGGATAAGTGGTTACAGAAAATGGATGGAAGTTGTTTTTTTGAAAGACGACATATTTTGTCAAAGTCCATCCAAAATCCAACATCACCATGATGCCTAACCAACGTTCTAAAATCAACACATTTCCAACTACAATCTGACACTGGAGTCACATGAAAACCATCGGTTGTCTGCCTCATTTGGTGTCTTTGTATCAACACCAATGCTTGTGCAGGAACTTATATTTTCCAAGCGTTTTCTGAGCGCTAGGAAAAAGCACAGAGAGAGCGCAAGCCTCCGCGAGGTGCGACAGGTCCCGATGTCTAGGAAAGATTCATGCAGATTCCTCCATTAATGTCTGAGTTATTGCCAGCCTCTAAATCTACTGACAACTCCAACAAACTCTCTTGAGTATCTCTTATATACGTCTCCCGCGCCTTCCACTTCAGCATCTCTGTTCAGCTCACTGAGCCCCAGGCTCCACCCCGAAGAAACATCAGAGGAGCAAAGGCGGCAATAGCCACATTATGGTGTCACTACTCCAAACAGATTATTTTATTATTACTTTTAAAGCTGCGAACACATAACGTCACCCAAATGTTATCACCTGTAGGATATTGCAAAACCTACCTTTAGGTGAAAATCCGTTTTGTATTTTCTTTGCCACTGTGTTCACAAACGCACAGTAGTGAAAACATAACCTCTTACCCCGGGGTAATAATTCTGAGAACCCAGATAACACATACTGTCAGCTCATCTTTCATCTTTGTATCTGTACTTCCTGCATTGAGGTGACCACCTGTCATAAACATCAGCATTTTATTTAGGGTCAAAGTTTCCATCTCCGCTGGCCCACAAGATAGTTCACAATGAGATTCAGATGGGCTGCAGAGATAAAGTAGGTCTAAAGAGATAAAGATGGACAACAACAACCTCCACCCATGCGCCATCCACCCATATATATATATATATATATATATATATATATATATATATAAAACTACTATAATAATTCAAGCTCCAAAGCTTCAACACCAGAAAACACCTTATATCATCAATCATCACAAGGTCATATAAGATAGAACTTGATGGAAAAAATACAGGAAGGGGGGCAAAAAACACTAGAAGAATATAAACATAAGTGCAAATGTAAAAAATAAAGTCTATCAGAGTTGAATGAAACTCTGCCCCCCCCCCGTAAACTGATGAAAGGGTTAACTCAGCTCCGAGCCACAGGACAGCAAACGTTCTGTCCGGCGCTGACCTTTTCCAAGCCTCCCACCTCTAATCCCGCTGGACTCAACAATGGACTGCATTTAATAAGAAGTGACATGGAATTTTCAGGCCTCTGCTATGAACCGGGTCCTCGGGGTGACCAACATTTCAACATGAAAAACTGTTTCAACTGCGCCTCGCTTAAACTCCAACTTCAGATGAACCCCGATCCCAAAGCGCACAAACATCCCCCGTCCCCCACTCATCCACCCCGCCGAGGGGGAAAACCATCCGATGATAATAAGAGTGCAGATGAGGTTCTTCTGAGTAGAACACACCCCTTCCCCACATCTGATGGGCTTCCTCTGTCATTTGTAAACTCAGCTTCTCTCTCTCAGCATGTGTAAACAGTTTCTCATTCCTCCTGCCTCCCCCCTCCCCAATCCCCCCCATAGCACTTCCAGAATAACCACTTCTTCTGAGAAAAACCCTAAGCTGCAGCTGATTCTCTATCCCTGCCTCTCCCTCCCATTATTCAAATCCGGTTCCTCCAGATGTTGTCGGACATATTTCTGGCCTCTGGGCTTGAAGGAAGAGCATTGGTGAGCTCAGTTTCTACAACAGATCCAGATTTTTGGAAGAGATCTTCCTTTGAATGTCCATCGTCCACTGAAAAAACCACCTGAATTCTTGCTCTGGTATCATGGACCAGGGGTTTGCTGATCGGTTAGTGGCCTTGACTTAGACTTTTTGAAAAGGGGAGAAACAGTGAAAGGCTGGGAGGAAGTTGTTTAGTGTTAGTTTCACAAGTCAGGATTGAGCTAAGAGGTCGTGAGGCATTTATGTATGGTGTCTAGTCTTTCAGAGATCTTAACAGGGAGTGACGTACACACAACTGTGCAAACACCTCCGTTCTTCCTGTCTGATCCCGTGAGCTCAGCCCAGGTATGATGAATCACCGACACAGCAGACCGGTAGCAGGTACGGCGCCCTCATGTTTATTCAGGCGCTTGAGGCCTGGGTCGCAGACACTCGCAGAGATCACGTGTGGAGGAGGAGGATGGGTCATAATGCGAGGGTCATCTGGTGACCCCGGCGGGGAGCGAGGCAAACCGGGCTCTGGAGAGGAGAGATAAAGGAGCTGGTACTACCACTGAGATCAGAACATCTGAGAACTTTAGGAGTTCTTTTCAAATAAAGACCATTTCTATTTGATAGTCCACATCTGCAAAGGAATCAACATCACACGTTCATTAACTAGGAATCCTTTAATGATCACATAGTCATACACTGCACAACACAGTGAAAGTATTTCTCTGCATTTGACCTGAGGGAGAAGTGGGCGGCCCCTCTGAGCGCCCAGAGAGCTGCCGTTTCAGGGTCTCACTCAAAGACCCTACGACATGTAGACTTGCTGGGGCTTGAACCGGCTACGTCCCAATCTTCAGATCGGGCTCTACCCACTGAACTACAGCCGTGTATACATGTGTATGAAATCTCAGGAAAAACTACAGTACATAGTAGCAAGACGTAATCTAGGAACGGGAAGAAAGAAACTAAAACATTACATGTCTGTTTGTGTATATATATACATATTATGTACATACATACACATGTAAATACATATATATATATACATGTGTATATATATACACATACATGTATATATATATATATATATGCATTTACATGTGTATATATATACACATACATGTATATATATATGTATTTACATGTGTATGTATGTATATAATATGTATATATATATGTATTTACATGTGTATATATATACACATGTAAATACATATATATATACATATTATATACATACATACACATGTAAATACATATATATATATACGTGTATATATATACACATACATGTTTATATATATATGCATTTACATGTGTATGTATGTATATAATATGTATATATATATGTATTTACATGTGTATATATGTAGATACATATGTACACACATGTATATACATATATACACATGCACATATATAATGTAGATATAAGCATATATATATACACGTGTATATATCTACATATGTGTACGTATATATATATATATATATATATATATACACACACACGTGTACTATACATATAATAAAAATAAACAAACATGTATATATATATATACAAACATGTATATACATACATATGTACATATATATCTATACACACAATTGTGTATATATATGTACATATATAATATATATGTATATACATATATAATATATACACATACTATACATACATGAAATATACATACAGTTGTGTATGTTTATATGTATGTTTATATATATATACACATACAGACACATGTACTTATGCATGTGCGCATGTTTGTCACAATGTCCAGAAACAAGAGGAACCTGTCTGATGTTGGTTACTGTCTGTCTGATGTTGGTTACAGGTGGGGGTGGGGGGTGGGGGGGGGCTGTAGGTCATCTGAGGACCCTGTGGGGTGTGTTGAAAATCACTGAGGTCTCAGCCAAATGAAAGAGTAGGAATAAAGGTGAAAAAGATCTATATTTGAAGATGAAACTAGGAGCAGTTTTCATTCTCAGGAGGACCTCTAGTGTTCAAGTGTGAACAATGCATTTCTAAAAAATAAAAAATAAAAATTTGTAGTCACTGAAGACAAAGAAAAGTGGCTGGATGTTAATTACGAGATGCCTTTATTGTACGTTTTGGAATCCAGTGACACCGACACAAGGAAATAGTCCGATCCCTTACTCCCTGCCTCCTTCCCACTTACATAGACAACCTGGAGAAGAGGAGGAGGAGGAGGAGGAGGAGGAGGAGGAGGAGGAGGAGGAGGGCGCTGCAGGGCGGGATGTACCATGATCCTGCATGTAGCCTTAAATTAAACAGAGATAATTGTGAAAACACATCCAGGTGCGTTTCCACAGACACGCACGACATGCATTCAAAGACGGACTGGAGGAAACAGGGAATCCTGGCTCCTGTAAGTTTCGTCTCAAAGTAATAGACAACCAAATCGATGCCACGTGAAAACGGCTGTCTTTATGGCCCACGATCAGTCTATATGTCCGGCTCGGTCACTTTTCCATTTACAAGAAAAACAAACATGGCAGAAAGACACAACTATTCATAATAATGAAAAAAAAAAGGTTTAAATATGTAGGTGGATGGTTCATATCTTTAATTTTTTTACTTTTTTTTTTAATTAATGGTATACTTTAATGAGAATACAATTGTCTCACTAAAAATCAGCTCATCTAGATAAAACTAGGCCTTTTCCACTGATGGGCTCCCTGCTGTATCTAAGTAAAATATATCAAGTTCAGTTGAGGGGCTCGGCGGCCCCTTGGTCCAATCACGAGTGGTCTCCTTCAGTCGTCCTCGCTGCCGCTGGCCGAATGCTCCTGAAACAAAGGAGACACATTCACCATCGGACAGAAGGTTCTGGAAACAATGTCTGTTACTGTGTTTCCATTAAGTTTCAAAGTGTTAATCTTAACAGGAAATAAGCGGCGAGATTTATCATGAAGACACATTTTTACTGCTTAGTGGACATCATCCTAAACCAATGCCATTATTCTCAGCCTGCATTTAATATTTCGACGCCCCCCTTCTGTCACAATAACAGCCTGAGTCTCCTCTGAGGTGTGAGACGAGGCTTCAGAACACATGGAGAAGAGGTTCTGAGGTCCACACTGGTTGGCTCTCCTCTGCAGCACATCCCACAGATGTTCTGTGAGCTTTAGGTCAGGTGATTGGGATGACCGTGGCAGAACCTGCAATTCTTGATCTCTGAAACATTCTTGGGTTGATGTGGAGGTGAGCTTCAGATCCTTGTCCTGATGGGGGGTCCAACCACGGCCAGGAACCATGTCAAAGGTTCCTGACATGGGCTTTTAGGTTTTCATCCAGTACCTGCTGGTATTTGATGGAGTACATGGAACCATGACTTTTAACAAGATGTTCAGTATGGAAGAAGAACAGATCCACTAACAGACTTCACAGTGGGTATGAGGGGCTTTCCTTCTGGCTACTTCACAACATTCTTAGATGTCCTACCCCTGACTTTGTTCCAGTGAAAGTCCCATGGGTTTTTGTCCAACTGTAGGAGCGTTAGCTTGTGTGTGGATGACAGCAGGACCTTTATATAGCTGACCTCCCAAACAGCTGGTGTTGGTGTCTGCGCCACCTGATGGTGGTTAGGGAGACTTGACCCCAAGATACAACTGACCTCTCCAGCTTTAGCTCATGACTTTAGCCAGAGGACCCATCCTCCCTACAGTGTGGTATCGGTTTGCAGACATGTCCTCTTCAAGTTTGAGTTCAGCTCCGGTCTCTTTAAGTTACCTTATCTTCATTATTGATCTACTGTAACTGTTGAAACTGACATTTTGAACTGCTGACAGATGTTCTTGTCTCAATTGCCAGATTTGTGCAGCTCTACAACTGTTCTTTGCTCCTCATTGCTGTTTTCCCAACACGAAGAGCCTCAGAGAATTAGGCTTCTCACCTCGTATTTACACCACAGTGAAACAGGAAGTCATTTTCACCGCTTCAGAGTGTCTGGGACAGACGGTAGAGTTATTTTGCATCATTTATTTAAAGGGTGCCAATAATTCTGGAGGGCGCTCTAGATATTGGAAAAGATTTTTCCAGGAATGTAAAAACTACTTTTGATGGATGTGGACCTGACTTCTCACACCTGTGTCGTCTGGAGATGAACCCTAACTGACCTATCAAAAAAATACTTCAACTTAAACAGTCTTAAAAATGCTTTAAGAAAATATAATGGTGCATTCATTGAATGTCAGAGTAATTAGTTTCCGATTTGGCAAATTCTGGGAAACTTCTCAAATTTTGTGAAGCAGCTTGAGGATGACGAAGTTTGTATGATATGAGGTTTTAAATGTTAATCCTTTACAAACAGAGTGTTGTGCATAAATTATAAGTTGCTTATTACCATTATTATTATTATTATTATTATTATTACTCATAATCCTGATGAGGTAAAGCTATATTCTAAAGATGTTGGTGTGAATGTACCAGCGCCGCACCAGTTAGACAAAGTCACTTTAAAAGGAAAAACTTTGAATGTCAAACAGATATCTGTTGAAGCGATAAGAGAAAACATTCACATGCTCCTGGAAGCATCATTGGCCTTTCATGAGAGATACTTCCTGCATGTTGACTTAGTCTCACCTCTTCCTGTTCCTCCTCGCTGTCATCGTCACTAACCACAGGTTTAGCGCGAGCGCCGCGGCCCCTTCGTCGCTTTCCTCCTCGCTCCCCTTTATCTTTACGGCTCAGCTTGATCTTCACCTTCACTGAACGAGCTGTCAGAGATCAAACATGCTGATTGCAGGCTCATCGGGAGAAAGCATCAGTGTTCAGCTTTGCTTCCATGATACTCACATTCAGACTCTGAGCCTTCGTCGGGCTCCTCCTCCTCTTCCTCACTTTCCTCTCCTTCACTCTCATCCTCCTTCTCAATCTTCTGTCTCACACTTGTGAAGACGGACTGCAGCACGATGGAGTCCTCGTAGATCTGACGGGTTTACAGGGAGAGCATCAGATTATTAGATTGGATAGCTATCAAAGATGTCCTCAAATCTGACTACACTATAAGAGTGTGTGTGTGTGTGTGTGTGTGTGTGTGTGTCTGCCGTAACCCACCAGAGACCCCTCCAGGTTGAAAGTCTGAGCGTTTTGACACAGCAGCATCACATCCTTCTCCAGGTCATTCAGGCTGCGGTACTTGTGGCTCCGGATCCTCTCCTAATGGGGAGGAGCCATCAGAGGTCAGGAGGTGACTCATCAGATGACGAAGCATAGAGACATTTTTGTCTCAACGTGAAGAGCTTAGTTCGTGCTCCTTTTAATCCTCACCTTTATCTTTCTGAAGTCCACTGGCTTGCGGATGAGTTCATAGTACTCGGGAAGCTCCTTGCGAGAGGGCAGCTGGATGAAGACTTCGCTCAACTGTCTGCCATTGCTGCTGAGACAAAGCAGCTGCAAAGTCAGTCTGCATCTCTGAGTCAGTGCTTAATCTCCAGATGTTATTCCTGGCAAAAGGACTGAAATGAGTCTGATGTCAAAGTGTTCTCACCCATCCTTATATTTGATGACAGCATCAACAATCTTTTTCATCTTCTTAGTGAGGGAGAGAGGATTGGGAGAGAGCTTCTCAGCAGGCGGGCGACCACGTTTCTTTGCTCTCTTCACCTCATCGTCCTTATCCCGCCCGCGGCCGCTACTGGAGCTGGGTGTGGAAGGGCCGCCATCATGGTCGCGATCTCTCTTGCGCTTTCTGGTTGTCTTTTTATGACGCACTTCTTCTTCAATGTCCTCTAGATTTCCTTCTTCAATGGCCTGCAGCGAAGAGAGATTGTACTTCACCTCAATAAGGTCGAAACTTATTCTGTATGGATTCAGGCACAATGCAAGAAAACATCTCACCTTGAGCCACTGTTTCTCAGTGAGCGAGTCACTGTAGTCCACTTCCTTACGTTGTCGGGATCCTCTGCCAAACATCTTCTCCTCCTCCTCTTCGCAGGTTAGCCTCTCCACCTCAGCGTCATCTTTCAGAATCCAGCTGGGCATATCGTCCTCCTCCATCAGACGGGGTTTCCTCTTCGGGTTGCGGGCCTCCTCCCGGCGTCGGTCTAGATCCATACGCTATGGGAACAAAAAAAAAAAAAGGGACACATAAGCTGGTTTGGTGGAGTCAGAAAATAAAATTGCAACTTATCTAATGATTAATATGGAGCTGGGACTTACCATGAACTGTTCAAACTCCTCTTCACTTCTGGCAATCATCTGATTGACAGTCTCATCATCGGGAACTTCATCTTCCTCCTGCAGACAAAGGAGAGAAAGTGAGCGAGGGGAGACTAATGAGAGTTTGACGTGGCACCTCAGAGCCAGATCTATGAACCAATGACCGATTTGTTTGATAGATATTAGTAAACCTAAATGAGTATTGTGTATCAGTTTCATGTGAGCTCTAGGTGGCTGGATTATATACAAATGGAACTAAAGCAAAATGAAAACTCTTGCCAAGATTCAAGAGCAGGAAAGACAGTCAATGAAATGGTTATGTACAATAGTATTAAAAACATGTGTATTATTAATCGCGCACAGAAACAGAAGCTCCAGGGGATAAAATAAGAGCCTGTAATGATGAAAGCTCACAAAGCCTGAGAATTCTGCTAAGAAGCAGGAGTGAAGACGAGAGACTGAGGGGAAGGGGGAAAAAAAGAGAATGAAAAGGTGTTGCAGCGCATAGGCTGATGTGGGCGGGCGGGCATTGTTAAAACAGTTTTGGATCACACCCACCCACGCCCCCCTAGAGCGGCAGCCTCCTCTGGCCACAACCTCATCCTGTTCCTCGTGTTCCAGAATGGCCTGTAAGAAGGCCCGACGTTCATAGCCTGAAGACTTCTGGTCAAACATGCCGGCCTGGATGACCTTCTGGTCCACGTTTAGTTTGTACTTGGCCGCTGCCAGGATCTTTTCCTCCACGCTGTTGACAGTGCAGAGGCGGAGCACTCGCACTTCGTTCTGTTGGCCGATACGGTGGGCTCTGTCCTGCGCCTGCAGGTCCTGTGGGATTTCACAAATACCATTTGTTTATGTGGCGTGTCATTAGTTATCAATATATGAATGGTTATTAATGAAAGATGAAGACAAATGAAGAGTAACAGACCGCGTTGGGTCCAATGCCCTAACGGAGAGCTTTGATGATGCAAACGCATGTGCAGCTGTGTACCTGATGTGGGTTCCAGTCACTGTCAAAGATGATGACTGTATCAGCAGACTGCAGGTTGAGGCCCAGGCCTCCTGCTCTGGTGCTGAGCAGGAATACAAAGTACTCAGAGGCTGGGTCATTGAATGTCTTTAGCAGCATGCCACGGTCCTCTGCCTTGGTGGTTCCTACGAGAGGGGGAGAGCTTAGAGCGTTTAAAACAAGCAAATCTCAGTTGTTTCATATACTATGGTGGCGATAAAAGATCCACAAAAATAGGTGAGACACTTTATTTACAAGTGAAATATGAGCACGTTCTCATGACCGGGTCTTCGAGCACGGCTCTTAGCCAAAGGTGTCTCACCATCCAAACGCAGGTACTTGAAGTTGCGGTAGGCGAAGTAGTCCTCCATAATGGTCATAAGTGAGGTCATCTGACAGAAAAGCAGCACTTTGTGGTTGGTGGCCCTTAGCTTGGGCAAGATACGATCAAGCAACTCAAACTTTCCTGAAGAGCGGAACAAGTCAGGGCTGGACAAGCAGGAGGAAGAGGAGGAGATAAAATCAACCACGACGCCAAATACATCCACAACAGAGAAGTGTGCGGGAACAAACACACAATTTCCAGCGCGACATACCCACTCACGATTCCACCTGAGTATCCGAGATGCTCAGAGAAAGACTCCTGTAAAGCAAAGGTCAGAAGTGGACACTTTCATTTCGCTTGCTCTCAGTCTGCCAGAGTACTGAGAAAAACGGGTATCAATAGCAGAATATGCAGGTAGAGTTGCAGACGGATCCAGGCAGCTCGTGTTCCTTACCTCAATGTGCTGGAACATGTAAGGGTGGTTGCAAATCTTTCTCAGTTGCATAATGGTGTTCATCAGGGTCTTCGTCCCGCCTTTGCCCTAGAAAATTTACACAGACACACAAGATGAAAATACACATTTAAATTTCCGTTTATTTTGGCGCTGGGATATAACGGGAATACTATTATTTATGGAATACATTTTATTCTACTTGCCTTCTTGTCTTTCTCTGAACCATCTGTGAGCAAGACTCCTTTGGCCTGCATGTGTCTGTACAAAACCCTCTGCAAGGCTGACATGTCACACTTTATCACATACTCCACCTGTCAATCAACAACAAGGGAAAGTAGTCAGCAAGCACACAAATGTTAACTGAAACTGATCACGTAAACTACAGAAATACTAGTTTAGCTAAAAGGCTCTTGGGAGATGGTTTGAAACATTCAATGAATAAGGTGAAATAGCTGGATAAAAGTAACGATAAACTACAGGAATAATTCACTTAACTGAATGATTAATAAAAAATAGTTATTTTTATGAATACAACCACGGTTAGATTCCATGAAATAATATTGATATGTTAAATGATATGTGAAGAAATATTCAATATGAAGTCAATCTGAAATGGAACCGACCTTTTCCGGTAGCTGAGCCTCGACTTCCTTTTTGAGCCGGCGCAGCAAGAAAGGCCTGAGGACCTTGTGTAAACGTCGAATGATGAGAATGGTCTCTTCTTCGTTCAGGTCGACCTTCAGAGGAAAAGACAGGAGGATAGTAAAGGTATGCGAGTCATGTCATGTGGAAGTTGAGAAACAAAATAAGGTATTTTGGCACCTTCTCTCCAGTCATGGCAAAAGGGGCGTTGAACCACTGTTCAAACGTGCTGCAGCTCTTGAAAATGGTGGGGAGGAGAAAGTTGAGCAGGGCCCAGAGCTCAGGCAGCTTGTTCTGCAGCGGAGTCCCTGTGAGCAGTAGGCGCCGTGGTGCCAAGTAGTGCGTGTTCAACACCTGGGTCAACTTACAGTGGTGGTTCTTCATACGATGGCCTTCATCCACAATCATGTACTTCCAACGAAGCTATGAGAGGAAAAGAGGGGGGGACACAGAAGAGTGAGAATCCGAGGCACGAAGGAATACATTCTGTATGAAAGCAAAGACTGGAGGCGAGGGCGTTTCTCTACCTTTGCCAGCACTTGTTTGTCTTTAATAATGTACTCGTATGTGGTCAGCAGCACGTTGAACTTGCCACTGCGCAGGATGGGGATGAACGCACGACGAGCAGCTGGAGACCCCTGAAAAATGGAGACAACCATTTTCAATATTGTTGCTTAAATGGACCAAATCATGGAATACACGTTTTAATTTTTGAGACTCAAACTTCTTTCATGGTGACAAAAATAACGACCGAACAACTGACCTTGTAGGAGACTTTCACCACTGATGGCCCCCACTTATCAAACTCATAAACCCAGTTTGACAGAGTTCTGTTCATAAAAGACAGCAGGTTAGTTTCAACCACGGTCAACATTACAGAATCCATAACCGCTTATCCTGTTCAGGGTTGCGGGGGATGGAATCTGTCCCAGCTGACATTTGGCAAGAGGTGGGGTAAAAGTATAACTCGATGAGAGAATGAACCCCCCCCCCCTGCCATTGTATTAGTTTGCTGTGTTACATCCAATCAAAACACACAATTCTAAAGTTGAGTTCCTACAAATGCCAGAGGTAGCACAGAGAGACTTCCAGCACAAGTCCACTAACCACAATTACAGAAATCTCGTCAACAAACACGCTAATGTTCTGGCCCAACAGCTCATACAGCCGTGTGTGTGTGAGCACCGGCTGTCTTAACTGTGAAGTCTGAGTCGGTGCTTACGAGAGAGGCACGATGATGAGGAAAGGCCCGTTGAGGCGCTTGTACTCCATGAGGTAAGTGATGAGGGCGATAGTTTGGATGGTTTTGCCCAGGCCCATCTCATCGGCAAGGATGCCATTCAAGTTGTTGTTATAAAGCGACACAAGCCACTCCAAGCCTTTAACCTGAGCAGAAACAGGTCAAAGTTAACTCTCTATTCAGCGGTTGAGATTTCACTTAAAATGAAAAGACATTCATGTAAAAGCTTACAAGAACCAGAATCTCAGAAGAAGAAAAAATGGTCTCCTACACCTCACAGTACATTTTGGTTGTATACCTGGTATTGCTTAAGCTGTCCATTGATGAGCAGTGAGGACTGTTTGTCCACCCTCTCAGTGACGGCATGAGCAACAGCGTAGTAGGACTGCAGTCCGCGGTTGAAACTTGCATTGCCGTACTCATCATCCACATCCTGCTTGGCGTGTCTGTTAGAGGAAGGCAAAAAAAAAAATCACGTCTGTTTATTTGTTGTTTTTAGGCAGGATTATGTTAAATCTATAGATTTTGAAGGACTGAAACGTTGGAGGACATTCTGGAATGAAACTAAGTAGAGCAGGAAATGTTTTAAAACTACCTCGACGCCCCAAGTCAAAATGTTGATAAATGGCTGAACTATGCAAAAAAAAGGCTGGCGTCTTTAGCTGTGGTGGCAGAATGTATTCTTCCCTCCATCATTGTATTTTGCTAAATTGTTATAAATTCATTTATTGGCCAAAAAAGTATTTGAGGTTCTATTTTACTCGATGATGTGCAGAACATCGACTTCAGAAACATCTTCGGTGTCGGGATCAGGGATCTTCTTCTTCTCCTCTGTAACAGCTGAAGAAGGCTGATGCCCCTCCTCTTCCTCCTGTATGAAAAAGGAGGTCAGAAAACTGTGTGCAAGGACTTAGAGGAGACATTGATGTAGATGTCCACAGAGATCGCTGCATTTGGTACCTCGTCCTCTTCCTCCTCCTCTTCTGAACCGCTTTCTTCACTGTCTGAACGTGGCGCTACTTCATATCTGCAAAAGACAAATAACATTTTTGACGAGGAAAGCTGGAAAAACACAGTGTGTCATTTTTGTTTGCCAATGATGCTTATAAAAAAGATCACTATAAAGCAAATAAGACAATGACCCCGGGTTCATTTCCAGCCAAGTCTCCAGCTGGCCGGCCTTAGGCGCCTCAACTCCCGTCAGGATCTTTCCACTGTCCACGTGAATGACCTTTACTGGAAGGTCACTCATTTGACTGGTCTCATCTAAGGGCTAGAGGAAAGGATAAGAACAATATTAGTGCTCTACGTTCCTGATCTACTAAAGGTTTGTAAATCCTTTATCGATAGCCCCCGCAGACAAACGAGCAGCAGATCTACTGACAGTGCTCGCTGAGGAAAGTGTCCATCAAATGTGCAAAATAGCACGCGCTATCCTTTTAGTGCGGTTAACTAAATGAATATGCAAAATACAGAGTGTCAATGGAAATAGGTCCATTTAGCACACGCAATGTGATTCACAAAATCAAATCAATCAATTCAAAAAATTGCGGTGCTTGTGATTGCGGCTGTATTTTTATGTTTGAGAGGAAGGTGCTGATCAGCACAGCGTTGCACACTGGAAATCCGGTTTCATTAACAGTGGTTGTCTTATGAGCTATTTTGTCTTTTATTCTTCTTATATCTTGCTTCTTCTCTTGATTTAAACCTTCGTTTCTTCTCGTTTTACCCGCAGCATTGACTTTCTGTAGCTACTCTTCCATATCTTTTAGTAATATTTACTAAAAAATATTTAATAACTAGTAATATTTACTATATATAACTGTGGCTGTAGCTCAACAATATGTTTATTGACATCTTCCACTGACTCCTCCAGTTCCATGGCATTAAATTTAATTTTGCACTGGTTGGCACTCTGCTCTCCATCCAAACTCTACAAGGCGGAAACAATCACGCACACAAAACCCACATTTAAACCGTGTTTGCACCTGTTGTCAGTCACGCAACCATTCAGATCACACGCAAACTAAACGTGCAGCCTTTTAGAATGCACACGCAATTTTAGCACTCGCTATTTGGGATCCTGGAAAATCAGGCCGGTAGAATAATATCAGAGGCTTAAACAAACCACACTTGAAGATGAATGTTGAGACAGTATTCAGGCAGATATGATCCTCAGAACTCACTTCTCCATCCGGCCCAAGAGCAGCAGCTCCACCCTCCACAGCCTCTGGCTTCTGTAACTCAAGAGAATAAAGTTTAAATTAAGTAAATGCACAATTTAATCTTAAAAAAAGATGTCCAAAATGCCCATTGCCCGCATTCACCTTCTTTTTCTTCTTCTTTTTCTTCTCCTTAAGAGCTTGTACTGCTTTGTGGGCTCGCACCAGCTCAGTGAGGTTGGCCACATACTCGTCTGTCTGCTGGAGGAGGTAGGCCAGACGCTTGTCTTTCTTCTGGTCGATGAGTTTACGATAGCCTTCTTCATCTTCAGCCTGGGACCAGATTCAAGTAGACAGGAGATCATTAGTTGGACTAATATTTCAATATACCAGCTCATATAACATGTTTTCCGTATCAAAGCAAATACAGACTTATATCGCGTAACGGTGTCTCACCATAAGCCTCCGCATTCTCTCCTTTTCAATGCGCTCGTTCTCTTTCTTCTGCTCCCGCTCGGTGTTGGCATGATAGGTGGCCACGGCTTTGGTGGCCTTCTGGATCTTGGCTGTGATGGATCGGTGGTATTCCTTAAAGTCCTTGGCATGCTGCAGGATGCTGTTGAGGTATTCCTATCAACACAAAAAGGCAGCAGTCTTAACAATTCTGGACCTTAAATGAAAAGCAATACATTTCTCTATTTTTTGAAGAGGAGCACCGTTTACAATTTTCATGGCTGATTACCTATTTTTATAAAGTCTGACCGGCCGATTCCAATTTTGGCCGATTCCAATTTTTTTTTCTCTTTTAAAGTTTAAAAATCCTAATGAGTAATGTATTTTCAGTGATTTTATTATGAAGGATTACAGTTGAAGTGACAAGGCTGGTCGGCATTGTCTAATGTGAATGTATTCTGACCTTTTGGAATTTAATGTACCTCCCCTTTTCTTAAACCGACTGTATGACATTTCGAAGTGAAAATAAAACTTTGGAAGCGTGGTTCAGTTCAGTTTATGTTGGCTTTGTTCAAGGACTTCAGGGCTTGTGGCAAGCTCTGAGCTCCCGCTAGGTTCAGCTGTTCTTACGTTAGCTTCTTAAACCACCCCGCTGTTCCTCGGGGTGTGGGATTAAGTTTGTTGTACCGAATCTTTCCGCCGTAGCTTCCTTCGTCATTAAGTTTTAAATACCATATATGACAGCATAGATACATACATGCAGCGGGCTTGTGGTTAGCTCTGAGCTCCCGCTAGATTTAGCCGCTCTGCTAGCATTAGCTTAACTTGCTATAATACTCGGGGTGATTCATTTTGTAAAATGTGATTAAGTCCGTTGTGCCGAAAGTTTTCTGGTTGAAGAGATCCTTATTTTGTCCTTACTGGCATTACAAATTGAAAGTTTTTTGTTTTCTGGTTTACTTGTGAGATGTTTGGAGCTGTGGTCGCTCATGTTTGGTGTGCTTGTATTTCTCAAGCGTGCAACCGGCCTCAAGCGAGGTTGATCGGCCAATTTCCTCAAATTAGGCCCCCCGGCGCCGACCGCGCACCTACTATTTTTTGCCATCTTTCTGCTTTTCACTTCTGCTTTGTTTGAATGTGTCATAACTGTTTTATTGTGCAGTAAGTGGGTTTGTGTTCTGTCACCAGAGATAAATCATAAAAGCCCTGAAAGCACAACATAATTTGTCATGTGAATAATTAAAACAAACAATCTCTTCACTCTGCCATAAAACTGATCATCCGGCCTACCTGGTGCTTCTGGCGACGTTTTCGCTCCTGTTCGATCTTCTGCTGCTTCTCAAGCTTCTCTGTGATGCGGGCTTCACGCAGGGACTGACGTTTGCTGCGCTTGTAGGCCTTAGCGTTGAGGGCTGTTTCCAAAGCGGTGTCACGGCGCATGCAGACCACCACCTCCTGGCGCAGCTGAAGGCACCAAAAGAAAAAACTCATCAGATTGAAACAGGCCAGTTTAAGTGGAAACTGTCAATAGATATATCTATATATAAATCTATCTATCTATCTATCTATCTATCTATCTATATCAATTTATTTATATCTATTCAATATAGCTGCCAATAACCTGATGGTTACCTGTCTCTGGAAATTGAGAAGCCTCAGGGCTTTAAGCTCGATGGTGGCCTTGGTGCGCAGGTCACCCGCTAGAGATCCAGGCAGGTTCTCCAACTCCTGGATACGATGAGCAATACGAGCCTGTAACCTGAAAGAAATCAAACATTAAAAATCGAGGATTTCTAAAAGCTGAAACCACATCTTTTCTCTGTGGAAGTGGATTCTCTACCACCTTAAATGCTCATAGTTGTAAAACCAGCCAATGCTGTCTTATATTTCACTGAATGGTAAGATGTGTGTAAGTCTTGTCTGGGTTACGATACTACATTTCTGACTTTCTATCTAGTCAGATATGATTGAGTATGTTTGTAAGGCAGGGGGTTGGTTCCACCAAAATAAGTTTAAAGCTAACTGAGACTACATATATATTATATATAACTAAAATAAATAATAGTAAATACAAAGTTCTATTGCTAAGCTTTGGTTAGGAAAGCTGTGGTTGTGTGGGACTGATAACTGTATGACTTACAAATATAGACATTTCTTTAAAATGTAGGAAATACTAAAACAGTAAGTCAACATAAAGTTATGGAATTCAAAACTCCCCCGCTCCAGCATGGTTTTCAGCATGAAACCGCTCTCACCTGAACTCCCTCTCCTGGAGGATCTCCCCAGGGTCCAGTCCACGGGGTTTTTGAATGGGGGTGATGCGGTTCTGCTTCTGGTGGAGCATCATGGGAGGGGGCAAGGCAGGCTGTCCTGGGGACTGTGTCTGAGGGGGCATTACTGGGGAAGCAGCCGGGGGCACAGAGGGGGGAACTGGAGATGGTCTGCCAGTGGGCTGAGGGGGAATCAGTTTCTGAGGAGGGTTGGATGGGGCAGCAGCGTTTACCATTGGTCCTAGAAGGCAGGAGTCAGAGGAGGGCGGTGTCAGCCAGTTTTCACATCAGTATAGAGTACTGGGAAAGTTGAGCCGTATGACAAATTTACCTTCAGGCCATGATTTAGGGGGTCCATTAGTAGGCAGGCCTTGCATACCTGGGGGAACTCCTGCAGGTCCAGGAGGTGCCATATTGGGACCTACCATGCCTGAAAAGGACGGGCAATTCAGGTAAATCTTAAAAATACTGGGGCATCTGAATAGACATATTCACGTTCAACCACCAGATGTCTCTTCAGAGCCTCCAGTGCTGCATCAATCCAATAAACAAGCTGACTGAACTCACCATGTGGTCTATTATAGCTGGCCTGAGCTGGTCCTGGACCTGCACCAGGACCAACTCCAGGTCCTGGAGTAGGTGGCATGTTTGTCATTGGCTGTTGCTGCATCCCTGGCATGGGTCTCTTGCCCTGCATGGCCATCTGCAGCTGCTCTGGTAAAGGTTGACTGCGTGCAAGCATCTTGTAAGCCATAATCTGAGCCCTGAGTTGATGCAACTGGTTCTGATTGAAAGGTGTAGGTCCAGCTGTGCCACCTGGTCCAACGCCCGAACCGCCAGGTCCAATTGGACCCTGGGGGCCTCCACGGCTAGGTTGACCCATTCCCTGGTTAGGGTCTCCAGTGCCCTCCATGGGACCAGCCCCGGGGCCAGAGGGACCCCCAGGCATCATCGGGCCAGAGGGAGGCCCATTGGCTGGTACAGGGCTAGGTGCATGTTCCGAGCCCCCCAACGGAGAGGGGTATCCTGAGTGACACAGACAAGATGCATATGTATGCAAAGTTCTTTATACTGTTATGTGACGACATATTCACCACGAAAAAAAACATACAGAAGCCTTAAAGAATGTGAACCAACCACACCCACTCATTTCAAATAGTCTATATAAAAAATAGTGCATGTTTATTAGGGCTGCTTTATTTTATTCTTAAGCAACTTCCAATATAGGCCAGATAATGACAGCTGGTTGAAACTCTCTACATCACATCCTGCTGTCTCCCTTTGCTCACTGACTGTTTGGTCTCACAGCTGCCTTTGTTCCTCTGAATTCAGCCCCTCCCAATGTCCAACCTTCTGCTCTGAGCTCACGCTGTCAAACCAGTAGTACCACAAGAACAGAAACCGGCTGGATGGGTTGACACAAAAACCGTGTACATTGTGTCTGCATGACAAAATTATCTGTTCTTCCTCTGTAGAACATTTCAGGAACAAAATGGAGATAGTTAATTTTGATCTTTCTTTTAATTATTCATATTGACTTTTTTGAGAGTAAAAAAACTGTAAGAGGAAGAGGAGAATCTGCAAGCACAAAGACATGAATGTCTTTAGCAATATGTCATCCTGCTATAACCTACAACACAGGCTACAGAAAACACAATGTTGTTACCTTGGGAATGTTGGTCCATCGGGCTTGGAGGAGGTCCCATTCCACTGTGGCTCCCTGGTCGCATGCCCATGCCCTTCATCTGGCTAAAGCGGGGGTCATCAGGCATGCTCTTCTCGTGCGAGGCTTCCATGGGCTTAACGGAAGACAGAATAATCTGTGAGACACATTTTGATATAAACTGAATCATAACAGTCGTCCCAAAGCTTTGTATTTTACAGAAGCTCGGCTTTTTAGAAAAACATGCCAGCTTTCTATGGTCATTTATGAGAAAGATATACGTAAGAAAGAAGCTAAATGGTCTCTTACTTTGTGCATCGGGTGCATGTTGTCCTGAGGATATCCTGAGGGTCCCTGTGGAGGGTGGGGGTGTCCGGATCCTGGAGGTCCTGGGCTTGGCCCCATCATGCTGTGGGCTGAGCCTGGAGAAGGCCCTGGGCTTGGACCCATCATGCTGCCTGGAGATGGACCTGGGCCTGGGGAGGGTCCAGGCCGAGGTGTCCCTCCCATAGGGGGGTCAGGGGTGGACATCTCTCAGGGAAAACTGGAAAAGTATGGCAGCAGCAAGTACCCCTGTGAGAAGACAGTAAACGGAATTAAGGCAATGATCCAAACCCATCAGGGACCAGAGACAAAAGTTTGTTTCTCAATTCTGTCTTTCCCCTACTCTTATATTAGGGGGGCACTTCTTGTCTTAAATGGACACATTTAAGAACTAGAAAAAGCATGCAGAGAGCGCAAACCTCAACCAAGGGACAAAACCTTCCTCTATAATAATAATAACAATACATTTAATTTATAATGCACTTTACATTTGGATCAAATCTCAAAGTGCTAAAAAGTTCCTCTGAACCTACTTTATTTCTTCTTCTCTCATTTTCTTCATGTGTTCAGGACTTTGAACATGTGGAGATTTATTTCAGTCTAAATCTTTTATCAGACATTGTTGCATAATTTCTTGTTCTTCTCGAGGCACAACATAAGCCAAGGTTTAGGAAAATGTAGTCAGATTTCTCCATTACCAACAACGGCAACAAACTCTCTTAAGTATCTCTCTTATACTCTATAGCTGCTCCTCTCCTGCGCCTTCCACTTCAGCGCCTCTGATCAGCCCACTGACCCCCCAGCTCCATCCCCAAATGAACATCAAAGGAATCAAAAGATCTCTTGAAACTGAGGCGCCAGGTCCATCCCATCAACATCAAAGGAACAAAGGCATCAAAAATGGACTATTTTAATAGAGCGCATCAACTCATTGTGACGTACGACTCCATACGGCTCATTATTCATATTTAAATTGCTGCAAAATGAGTTACTGTCACCAAACTTTAATCGTCTGGAGACAGACAGACAAACAAACTGGAATGAAAATTTAACTTCCTTCCCTTGGGACAGTTATGAAAATAAATAATATTTAAAATTGGATTAATAATAAATTTTTTATGATTTTCAGAAAATTAAGGAAAGATGATTCAAGATAGTGTTTGAAAGAATCTTTGAAGAAGATGACGATTAGGATACATAATTAGGGTTATAGAAGGCGAGGAAGAGTGTGCATTTGAACAATGCAAAGGACATTTCTTTTTGTGGTGGACCTCTTAATTCTGAATTTCCTCAACCATACTTTTGTAGCTGTGTGTATATGACTAATAATAAGTATGTTGGTTATAGCCAAGCTGGATGCAAGAGAATAAATTAAGGAAAAGTCAACATTAACTTGATTTGAAAACTTCTTAGTCCCGAATAAAACCAGAGAAAAAAGTTTTCACTGAAAACATAGAGAAGTAGTTTGTATTAAGCTTTAACGATGGGGATCGTAGAAGTTCATTCAATTTTAAATCCATGTTCAGAGAGTTAACATGTGGAATTCCAAGGATCCTGACTTAAAGTTTCTCAAACATTAGTCATTCTTCATGTTAAGAAAACAGAGCAAATCAAAATAAAATATTCTAAACCTCCGTAATAATATTTATGTTGAGGTCAAAGACTAGATTGATGTAGCGATATGGGAGTATAGAAAAGGGCAGATAACCATTTGTATTACTACTATGTGTAGTGTTTTGTTTTTGTAAAATTTACTAAAATTAAGAGAATAGTTCATCCACTGATGTTTTCAGAAAAGCAGCTGGTTTGTTTATATCCATATATCTATAAATCTCTATATATCTACAGTGTAAAAATGAGGCTGCTGTTGCATCTAAACCATAAATTGATCAGATACATAGTTTTTATGTTATTGTTGGATGAAATGATCTTTCTTTCTTGTTTTAAATCATTTTTACTGGCTGCCCAGTGAAACAATACCAATATTAGAGATCTCACTGGAGAGAAACCAGAGACGTATCCAAAAGTAAATATCAAATGTAACTTTAATTCACAGTTGCTTCACGGGACAAAACACGACCCGGTTACAAAATACAACCCCTGATTGACGATAAACATTTATCTGAAGTGTCTGTGACAGAAGTTGGTAAATACAAAAAGAAGTTTCAGATGTTTACATTTAAGTTGACTTATGTTAGCTAACGTCCCGTTAGCCAGGCCTAGCTTAAACCGTTAAACTTCAACTTTTCACTACGATAAGCAGTAAAATCGGTGTTTTAGCCTGATGTATCACATAATGTTATGAGATTACTATTGTTCCCCGGACAGTTTGTTCTAACTCTCATTGTACTACTCTGATGGAAACGCTAAAAAGGTTAGCTATCAGCCCGACACAACATCATAACGATGGCTAGCATGCTAGTGACTAGCCTAGCCGGCCACGCTCTCACAGGCCAATTAGGCACAAAAATCTGTTTTTTCCCGCGGTGTTTGTCCAGATGCGGCTGCATGTGAAAGGTTAGAGCATCTCTCATCACTACAGCTGATTGATCCAGCGCGCCTCCCGTACTCTGGCTCGGTGCTCCGCTCTGAGCACATTTCCAAAAACAGTTTTCATTCATTGCATAGTGTCGCGCCGCGGCAGAGCCACTGCGATGTCGGGCTTTCCCTCAACACAAACGTATTTTTAAAGGCATTTTACATGTAGGCGAGGGAGTTGAAAACTCTATTCATCCAGCACAAAATGATCGTTGACTTACACGAATGGTGAAAAGCGATGTTTGGGTCCCCACCGGTTTCAGCGTCTCTTGGTTTTCTTACTAGCCAGAAACAAAGACCGACCAACCCAGTCTTTTTTTTTTTTTTTTTTTTTCTCTTTCACCCCCCTCTTTCGGTAGATAGCGGCGTAGAGACCGGCCTTGCGACTCTGTGGCGCCCCCGTCCGCCGGATCACTCACTTCCCGGATTCCCAGGGAAAGCTGCGTCAGAGTGGGGGATGAGGGAAGGAGAAGCCGGTATGGGGGAGGGGAGATCGGGATTATGGAGGACAACGTTTAACTGCACGTTTATTCCTTTGTGAAATGACCGAAACAACAAGATATGTGAAAACAAAATAAACGTAATAATCCCACGTAGTCTTAGTATAGGAAAGAAAAACGACCTTTCTTTCAAGTCGGATTTAATAGGGACCATGTGACCTCACTGTCACGCTCACGTGATACAGCAGGGGTCCTCGGCACTGACATCAAGCAAAGGACTTAGTACAAATGCCTGAATAGATTAGAAAACAATATTTTCAATTAAAAGCTTAAAAAAAAGGTAATAGCGTCGACTGATATCCAGTTTATTCCAGATTGGGTATGTACTTCTGTGAAGACGATGTTATATTGTTAAAAAAGTGTTTTAAAATAATACCGTTATCACAAAATGTTAATTGATAATAATTCCACTCATGCATCTCATGCATCACTCGTCCTCTTAGTGTTCTCTGCACATCAGAGAAGAAAGAATTTCTGGAATGAATTACACAATGCAGTTTAATTCTGTTATTAATTTGGTGCAGTCTGCAGATTATCTGGGTCAACAGGAGGATCTCCAGCGGAGGATAAACGGGAGAACAATCTATTTCCATGCTAATTCTGTCCAAAATTAAAACAATAATTAGTATTTTTTGTCTATTCTAATTTGATTATTTAAAAAAATATGACTTCTTTTTTATTGTTTCTATTTAGAAAAATAGAAACAATTATATTACGTAATATAAGGATAAACTGTTACAGATAATGAAGAATAAACACAGTTTCTGGCCCCTTGAATTGAAACAAAATCACTGTGAAAAATGCCATCATTTCAAAAACCTAATATTATGGCTCTTGAATGTCTATTCTGTTCAATCAACAGATCCCTGCGTGGTTATAATCAGTGTGTCGTTACAAGGATTGACATGAGAAATTGTGTTTCTGAAACAAACCAATAAACAAATTATGCACACCCTTTTAAATACTTGAAACATAATCATGGATATTACTACAGCAGAGTGGTCACCTTTTATCATCGGCATAAAAGTGGATTATACATATTAATGTTATACTTTAATGAATTTATACAGAAAGAGTAGTTATTCTATTTATCCTTTATTTATTCTTTTGAGTTTAATGAAAATAATAATGAAACTCAAGCTTCTTACAGATACCCAGATGGTTCCACCACTTCTATAAAACCCTTTGGGATTAATAAAGTCCATTTTTAAACTCCATATGTGTATTTTAGCCTGTTAATCCGTTATATACCGCTGCGTGTTGGAATGTGATGTAATGTTGAGCTGAAGGTTAGTATCTTTCATGTTTGTACACATTCCCATGCTGACGTACTCTCCACAGTAAGCCCATCAAGAGGAAACCATCCGAAGCAGACGTTTGTTCAAGCTGGACTGCTTAGAGTGGACCTGTGGCTTTCCACCCAGCTTTAGAGAAGGTCTTATGGTAACTATGGGACCTAATTGTCTGCTTGAACTTGAAGTCAAACATGTGTTGCTGCATTTGAAGCAGCAAAGAGCATGTACTTTTCTACTATACGCTTTGGCTGTCGTTCTTCTTTAAATTATCGTATAAAAAACTATTTTATGTTCAGTCAAACAGACTTTATGTTCAGTCTTTGTATTGTATTTTCCACAGCCACTATGGAGGGCTTAAAGGCTGGATTAGGAGGATGCAGTAGAAAAATCACAGACCTATTAATAACTTATCAGCATTGAATAAGAGATGCTCAGCCCACCGGTGCAGACTCAGAGGGATGTATATCTTTATTATTACGCATTACGTTTTTCTCAAAACACACGACAAGAAGTTGAGTTGTCAAACATCGACGGTTCAAGATAATAAAGTTGAATTTGCTTTCCTTTATTAGACCCACCACTTTACAGCTATCCCAATAAACATGCCAAAGTCGTCACAACAGATCCTTCATTTTCAGGATGGTTCTACTTTTCATCCGCTGAATGTGTTTGTCAAACGTCAGATTCACAAGTGATTTTTCACACGGTTAACCAGGATTTCTTGTTTCCACATATCTACACATGAGACATCGGTGACAGGTGAAGCTACCAAACACCATCTGCATCGCCATTCCTCACAAACATCCATGCATTCTTTCACTCTGTTTTCTCTCATGTCTTTATTCCAAAGACACAGCATGTACAACTTTGTCTTTTTTTTTCTTTTCTAACAGTCACCAGAGAAATGATTCCAGGAATCAGAAAAGCCTGGTAATGACATGGAATAGAACCGCTGCAACATTGACCCATTTACTCCACAATATGTTAACATTCATTCAGGTGTGGAAATCAGTTTTAAAAACAACCATCAGTGTCCCAGGCAGGGGTTTGCAATGTTTACAATGTTGAATATGTCATTTTAGCACCCTAACCGGCTAATATATGTCAGACATAAGAAATAAGTGCAGTAGATGCTGATGAGAAATCATTTAAACGTTTGTACTGTGTACCATGTGATAATTAATTATTATTATTAGGTGGATCCTGATGCAGTGTCTCCATCACTCTGAACTCGCCTCAACGTCTATATGACACACATATATATATATATATATATATATATATATATATATATATATATATACACACATATATGTGTCATATCGCCTTATAAAAAACCCAAACTTTTCCCAATATTAAAAGAAATGATCGTATCCGTCCGATCCAAATAAAAATTCCCAGATATGGACAAATCATGATAAACCACGATGTTCGATTCGATCCAGAATGTGAAGGATTCAAATATATATTTGGATGGTGGAAATGTTTTGCGACAACGTATGGTAACGGAAAGGCGAGAGGCGTGGCCCTGCCACCAGTATGTCGTGGAGATAAAACAGGTTCGGCGTCATTCAAATGGATTTCATGTATCACTTAAAGGAAATAAGTTACATCGAAAAATTGGGACCCAGTCCACCAGGAGAGAAAATCCCATTTTTACATTCAACTCATGATTGATAATACTAGGAGCGGATTTCCACCATCAAGGGTTTAGATGGTATTAATTAATTTGGATTCAGATCCGAAATATCATTATCAAGCATAATATTATGAAACAAACCTTAAAATCTCAGAGGCTGTTTTATTCAAAGTTAAATCTTTTACGCTCCATGATGTTTGTTTCATTTACCTGGTGATGATACAACTCTCACTAAAACTTGGGGCGGACATAAATGTCGGTACCAAAGGTCACCGTCTTTCATGTGGTCGTGACATTGTGAAGAATGACAAACCGGTTCACCATTTTTGCTTTATTCAGACAAAAGACAGTGAAATTATCCTCATGAAAATATTTGTTGGAAGACCTTTTTTCCTTTTGAACAAAACATTTGACCTCTCAAGTAAATGAGCTCTACATGTTTACACCAATCCCATATTTTTATTTCTTTAAAAAAAGCTTCACATCCTGTCACAAACAGTAAGAAAATATGTATCTAACGGTAAACCTGCTTCTTTCCCGTCAAAGATTAGATGAACTAAAATGAATAAAATCTGTTTCACGGATAAACAGCAAATAGGATGAGATCGAAAAATTAAAAAAAAAAGACACTTTTAAATACTCTGATCATAAATAATAAATACAAAATAATTAGAAAAGAGCAATAAAATATATTAGTGTGTTTACTGCCACCTGATGACTTCAGAGAAGCTCGTCCCTTGAGGTCATTGTTGGTGGACATCGGTTGCTCCTGCGCTCAGTAGTGTGAGACATCTTACCTTTCTTTGAACGGCATTAATACAGTATGTGATCACTGATCACAGATCGGATCTTTTATTCACAACAGAACAAACTCATCCAAGCTATTGTTGGTGTTGACCAGTCTCGCCTCGCTCCTCCTCCTCTGTATGTAAGTAGTGCTGTTTGTGGGGGTCTTCTCCTCGTCCTCCCGGCTGTTTCCTTCTGCAAATATGAACATGGGGTACGTCTCTTTGGAGGTGGACAGAGCCTATCGGAGAAAGATGGGACCAGAACCCGTAAGACTTCATTCTATTTTGTTACGTGACATAAGGACGTCACGCTGAAAATCCTTATCTTCACGTCGTGAACAAAAATCCCACAACTAAGAATCAAATCATATCATATTTGCCCCCATGAATATAGAGGTGGATAACATGACCACGTACCTCATGAACAACTTTGCACAGGAATTCAAAGTCCTTCTTGCATTTGGCATAAAATCCTATGGTACAGCTGGGGTCCATGCGAGAGAAAGACATCTTCCTGGGATGTTTACAGTGAAAGGACTGCATGTGGCATGAGGCGAAAGCAAGAGAAAAGCACACCGATGAGTAGAGGCTTTCATTACAATCATCTAAAGAGCATGGAAAAGAGCTGAAAAAAAGAAATGAATGGGATGGGCGCTACTTGTTTACATCACTAAATATTAGTGTCACATGGAAGAAAAGAAATCGGATGGCAAAAAGATAAATGCTGCTTCTCTTACCTCCAAGGGAAAGTTCTCCTTTGTTATATCCACTGTGGGCTGACAGTAGTGAGGGTCCAAGTACAGCAGGTTGTCATCTTTTGAATACGTGGAAGAAAAATGAGTGATGGGACTGAAATGTAACGGCTTGGCGCAATGATGGTAATGTAGCGTGTGCAGCACGTACCCTGGAAGCCAACGAAATACAAAGAATGCTTTGGTTTGCCGCCAATGATTCCAATGCAGCACTGTAAGGTCAAGAGTTTCTGTGGAGGAGAACAAGAGAAAGAAGTTGTTTTCTTTTTCGGGTTCCTCTTGACAGACTTAAATATACACAAACCAGTGATGGGCATTTATTTATATATTACTGAACTGTGCAGCCAGTAGGGAGACCGAGAGAATGACTCCCATAGTTAGAATGTCTCAGTGGGTAAACTAATAATGAATTATTGTGTATTTGTCTTTTATCTTTTAATCTGAGAGAAATATCCTGGAGGAAGGGCTTTAATTTGACTCAAATAAACTACTGGTTTTACACAAGAGTAAAAGTGTAGCAGGATGTTTGAGTACTTTGACATATGTGATGTAGGAAGGATTGAGATTTTGTCCTCCAAGTCGCACAGGAACCAGAATGATGACAGACTTCCAGGGCTGAGGTGGAGGTCGCTCGCACAGGCTCTTCACATCCTGTAGGTAGACTGGACACACAGTAAGAAGGAGACGTTTCAATCATTCCTCTAGCATTCTCAAACTTCTACTTCTACTTTTTACACCTCCATAAAGAAAGCCAAAATCATGATTATGATTCTGTGAAAATTGTTTTGAACAGATTTTTTTAACCCAGCCCCAGAGGGGCCAGAGGTCAGTGTACTTCTACTGAGGAAAGTAGCCTCCTCCCATGGCGGGGGGAGTAGTGATTGGAGTGCACGTCAACAGGAATGTGGGCGAAGGGAACAGAGATGAGGAGGTGATTGGAAGGTGTGGTGTAAAGGACAGGAGCGTGGAAAGACAAACGGTGGTAGATTTTGCAAAAAGAATGGAAATGGCTGTGGTGAACACGTATTTCAAGAAGAGGGAGGAGCACTAGTTGGACTACGTCTCATGCAGAAGATGCAATCTGAAAGGGATTGGTGACTGCAAGGTGACGACAGGGGAGAATGTATCCAGACAGCATAGAATGGTAGAATGTAGAGTGACTCTGGTGGTACCAGAGATGTACAGAGAAGGTCAGGAGGAGTTGCTTTGTGGATTTGGAGAAAGTGTACGGCAGATTTTGACGGGAGGAATTGTGGGATTGCATGAGGAATCTGGAGTGACAGAGAAGTTGGTTTGGGTGGTACAGGATATGTATGCGAGCAGCATGAAGAGAGAGGTGGGAAGTAGGAGTGATGAATGGGTTTGCGGTGGAGGTCTGCACCAAGGATCAGCTCCGAGCTCCTACTTGTTGCTATGGTGATGGACAGGCTGACAGATGAGGACAGGAGGGGCTCTGCATGAACTATGATGTTGGTGGATGACATTGTGATCTTTAGTTAGAGCAGGAAGCAGGTGGAGTAAAAACCTGGAGAGGTTGAGGTATGCACCAGAGACAAGAGGAATGAAGGTCAGTGGCAGCAAGAGAGAATACATGTGTGAATGAAAGGGAGGCAGGTAGAACTGTGATGATGAAGGAGTAGAGCTGGAGACTGTGCAGGAGTTTAAGTACTTGGGGTCAACTGTTTAGAGCAACGAGGAGTGTGGAAAAGAGGTGAAGAAGCGAGTGCATGCAGGGTGGAGAAGATTGTCAGGACTTAATTGTGAGAGAAAAGTAGCAGAAGGGGTGAAGGGAAAGGTTTCCAAGATGGCGGTGAGAGCAGCTCTGCTGGATGGTTTAGAGACCGTGGCTCTGACCAGTAGACAGGAAGCAGTTCTGAAGATGTTCAGATGTTTTTTGGGTTAGGAGATAAAGTCAGAGAGAACAGATTGAGACGGTTTGGACATGTGAAGAGGAGTGATAGTAGATCTATTGGTAGAAGGATGGTGGAGATGGATCTGCCAGGTAGGAGAAGAAGAGGAAGACCAAAGAGGAAGTTTCTGGATGTGGTGAGAGGAAATGCAGTTGGTTGGTGTGACGTAGCAAGATGAGAAAAAGATGATCCATAGTGGGGATTCCTAAAGGGATTCAAACCAAAGAAAAAGAAGAAGCTATTTTGAAGAGTTCTTGGGTGATGTGAGACAATCCCACCTCCGAGGCAAATCGCACTCACTGAGTGAGACAAAACCTGTTACCATGGAAACAAAAAGGCAACACTTTAGCAATCAGTTGTGCTTGTGTTGCAATGTTTAGTTAAAAGTATTGAATAATTCTGGAAATGTAAGTAGCCAAAGTCCAAATGGTAAACAAGGAAATGGAAAAAATGGATGAAATGTGACAGACTGATGGGATCGATGGAACACATTCCTTAGAACCTCCTCACTCTGAACTGGCAATAAACAAAGAAAAGAGAAAAAACAATTGTTTAAATAAGAATAGAGCACATTTCTATGCACTGACAGCTGTGAGGAAACGGCTGCGCTTGCTGTAACCCTTCAGAAGTGACAGCAAAAACACAGCTGAAGGAAATATTCCACTCACCGGTGCAATCTTGTGCAACATACACGGTTAGATTTGGAAGGTCCACCAATCCTGCCACAGCTTTCCTGGGAAAAAAAAAATCTATTCAATTTTAGGATGTTTCATTTTGTTGCGTAGGAGAACTCGGTTGGTGGACTCACCTGAGGATGTGGGCTACAATTGAAGGTCCATACCAATCCCCGGCCTTCTTCCCTGAGCTTCTGCCCAACTGCACCAGATTGTGTATCCCAAAAGGGGCTGTGGGATGGTCTGCAAACCATGACACCACCTGTCTGTGCGAAGCCTCCTTGGACCTATCGAGGTGGGAATCCAAGCTCAGTCTTCGCCCCCTCTTGTTGGGCCCCTTAAATGAATTCAGCACATGTTCTGGGCTGTCTGTTGCACGGATCACTAGAGGGTCCATGTCATCTCTGGCTGCCCGGTGGCTCACGTGCCAAGTCCAACCTCAAAATAACAATAATAATAATAATAATGTTTAATCTTCACTTTCACCTAGTCATGCATTGTAAAACATTGTGAAATAAGTCCTCGAGACCTTAACCGTCCCTAGTGAGCAGCGGGGCTCCACTGTAAGAAGTCCAGGGAGCAAAGTGGGGTTCAGTGTCTTGCTTAAGTTCTCCCACATGCCGACAACAGGAGGAAATCTGGGGACTGATTCCCCTACCTTCAAATAAGTGGCTGATCGCGCCTACCTCCTGAGCAACAGCCGTGCCCAAATGTAGAGTATGTATTAGGAATGTTTTACAGGGTAACTTAAATGGGACACCCATTTTCTATTTCAACATGGATCGATTATGCAAAGTTTGTTCACGTAAGTCCAATCACAGAAATGCTTTATTGATCACAGGGGGGAAATTCATCAGTTATAGATTCTCCTTAGAAAAACTGTTAAAAGAGTTGAAGAGAGTAAGAATAAGAAATAATGAACAAAATATAATACAATATATTTATAGCCATATAGGAAGGATATAAGCGTGTGAGAATGTTTATTATAATCTACTTTATGATAGTAATCACTTTTTTACTCATATCCTAATTATCACATAAGCCTATCATTTATGAAAAAACGTCCAGCGTTATGATGGGCGACTGTAATTTCACAAACGCTGTAGAACTCATTTTAATTTGTAATTTAGTATTTTATGTGATGTGATAATTGTTGCATGAGGTTAACCGTGTGTGTATAACCTCTAACGTCTCAGACACCTCTGTTTGTCATCACCTGGAGGCATCAGGTGCAGCAGCAGGCCTTTTGCTAGCAGCATTTGACCCGTGCGTAGAACACACCCCCAGCCACTGTCGGTGGTCAGAATACCATCTGCCAGCTGAGGGAAACCCCGTCTGTACGTCAACCACAGGAGAGACGCAAAGGAGCAACGGAAAAGCTCCCTCTCCTCTGAAAGAGTTACAGCCCACAAATGAACATTTTCCTTTGGCTGTACGATCACATAATAATAATAATAATAATAATAATAATAATACATTTAATTTATAATAAACAAGATCATTGAAGAGCTACGGCACCTTGATCCTTGAGCTCATAGGAATGTCCCAGCATGATCACCGGAGAGTCCTTACTGAATTTAGATTTCTGCTTCCAGGACCAGCCTGAAATGTAAGTTAGGGAACGTTGAAGTTAATCTCAAACAAACACACGCAAACAAACACACGCACACACAAAAGAAAGAAAAAGAAAAGGAAAAATCAGACATGCCTCAATGAAAATAAAACAGTAATTATGACAAAGTGGTAAAGCAGACCATATTTGACGCTGTTCCACGCTGATACCAACTTGGTTTTGAGTTTGCCTCTGTCCTCTGCCTCCTGGGTGTCTCTGTTCAACTCCAGCTGCTCAGACACAATCGACCCAGAGGACTCATAGGAGAGAAACAGCCAGTCATCCAGATGGTCATCAGCCAGGGGTTGGTCCTCAAAGCGTGCCAAGGAGGTGTGGGGATTCATGACTGTTGATCACCAAGACCGAGAGTAAAGAACCGATCGTTATTTCCATGCCAATTTTCTATGAGATCACACATTGAGTGCATATGAGAGAATCTTCCCATTTACAAGAACATTAGATTACTTGCCTTCAAAAGGACATTCTGTGCTAATTCGTTACTATTAACCACATCAATAATGGATCATTTATCATGAAAGCGATTAAATAAGGAAACCATGTGATTGAGCCTGTGACTGAGGGAATTTCAGACATGAGCTGTAGTAGGAGAGGTTCTGGAAGCTTCTACTAACACGTTACACTGGAAAATTCAAGAGTATTGCAACAAAAAGCAGTGACATCATTCTTGACACAATATTTTGAGCGCTGACCACCCCATATCTATAAAAGCTGGGACGTTATGTAAAAAATCATCAAAACATGAAATCTGGAGGTGGAGTAAAGGTTGGTTCTTTGATGACAGAAACAAAACATGGAGATCCATGTAAGTACAGTAGTTTACCAGTGGACTGCTGGTAGTTAGTTAAAGGCCATTCTTACCCAGATATTATCTGACAAACAGCTCCTGCTGAGATTCGTGTCCAATTTCTGAGCATGTGAAGGCATTGAAGTTGCAGAAGTTTAAGCATGACAAGAAACATAAATGAAAAGACTGAGACAATCAGAGATCAGCATCGGGAGAAACAGTGACAGAAGACATGAGGAGAGAGAGAAAAAAAGTAAGAAACGGTGATGAAGACGAGGAGAGAGAAAGTACTGTCCACTGTGCAGTGAGCTCTGTCCCATAAAGCTAGTTTGTCCACTAAACCAGGCTTTTTCCAGGTAGCCTGACTTATTTTCACTTGATTCAGTTCTATAAAGCAAGTTTAACAATAAAGTTTCAATTTCTTTATTATCCACAATCAGTCCAAAAACTGAGAGAACGTCAACTTGAACAAATTAAAAATAAATAAAAAAATGATAAAATGAATATATATATAAACATGCATTGATAAAAGTTTTGCTTGTGAAGTTAAACTTTTAAAGCTAGTGTGTAGTGTTAAAATCCATATTCTCTTCTAATGTCCTGCCAAATATCAATAATAATAAAATAATAATACATTTTACTTACGGGCGCCTTTCAGGACGCTCAAAGTCAACTTACAGATATAAGATTTAAAATTAAATCTATATTAAATACATAATTGTCAAAATAATTGAAATGTAACCTAAATTACCTATCAGATGTCTTTTCCGCCATTCCATAGTTATATTGATTAATTAAAATGCTAATCCCCACCAGAAAAACAATTTCATCCAACATTATTCAAAGAGAACCTGCAGGCTATTAAAATATCTATTAATCTGTTCAATTCCTAGGACTTAATTAGGTTGTATCAATATTCTTTCTCTTCCAATATTTTCTGCTCATCGCTCCTCTCTTCAAACCACTGGTTTTTCCTCTGGGAAACTGAGAACGCTCGATTGCTGGAGAAGAGAATGTACATACTCTTAGCTTGATTACCTGAACCTGCCCAGAACTAGTCTGGCTGTATGAACTTCATACATATTTCTTATATACAGTTCAATTCTAAATCATATATGTGGACTGTGCCTGAAAAAAAAAACATTTTCTTGCAGCTAATTTTATTGCAAAAACAATTGCAAGAATAGCACAATTAAATTTAATTGAAATAAACACAAAAGAAAATCAACATGCTTAACGTTTTGGCTCTCCTTTTTGAGATATCTCGAATGATATAAATCAGTTTATGTGGAAGCGTTATATCTTTGAGGAGTTTGTAAACTTAATGGTTTGGTTTTAAAGTTATAAATTAAATGTATTATTATTATTAAAGTATACGTCGTTTTTTCCCTTGAGATTTAAATACAAGAACATGTTACCATGGTTAAATCAAAAGTATTCTCTTTTCATGTATGCAACATGACATTACTGAGTTCGGTTGACATTTTTAATATAATATCTTGTTGTTCCTAGCAAAGAAGAATACCTGTTTTGTTCCTTCAAGAATATTTGTTGATTCAAATTGCTTTGACAATGATAATACATCTTTTTTATAATTCCAAATATCAATATTGTATAATCCAGTTTTAAATAAAATGTGATTCATTTGAAAATATTTGTGCAAAAATAAGTGAACTAAGGGAATTTAATAAGAAATGTGTAAAAGTATAAGCAAAAGTAATTTTATATACTGTTCATTGTGTCTTACTTTGTTAACGAAAATACAGAGCCGTACAGTCATGTGTATTGTACAAAAAAGTTACAACTAGGAGGTTGTTCCAGGACATGGTTAGAAAATCAACACCTCATTTAACAAAGATATATAAATGGGCTTTAAAAATAATCATAACAAAAGTTGAATTCTTTGAAAATCCAAACCTGTTTCGCTGAATATATTACATACTGTATTTGTAAAGCATACTTTAAGACCGTGTTATCTTTATGACGTGTCCGTCTAACAATAACAAACAATAATGTTTCATATTATGACCAGGAATAAGAAACACGTCGAAGGAAATATAACTCTGAAAACATTTGAGTCAAAAACTCGTATCTCACTTCGAGCAGGTCATTTAAGTTTATTCGTCTTCATTTACCCCGTCCACTCACACAGTCAACCTTAGCGGAATAATCAAATGAAAAATAAATGTTCCGAAATTACCGTTAGTGAGTCATCGCCAGTTGTACTTCAATTCATTAATTTTCCGGGGAAAGTTGTGGTTTTCGTGTCGTTGGTGTCGAAAAACTCACCAAAACCTTTAAACCGTAGCAGCTAGATAAATTCTGACTTCCTGTTTGTAGTGACGACATACCAGCGCTCATGTGATTGGTCAACAGTGAACCAATAAGCGATAACGCTTCTTCCTGTTGTCCATCCAGTCTCATGTCTTCATCGAAAACAATAAAAGGCACGTCGAGGTGAATCTCAGCTTTTTATTACACACATTCTTGCACATTAGACTTTAATTTGCAACAACTGAGGCAAATGAATATGTATCAATGTAATATGGAGTCAGATAACAAGTCAAACGCTTGGATGACAACAATATACGATTTTGGATTCATGGGATGATAGCATTAAAGGTTCAAACAACTGGAGAGTTATACAGATATGGTCAGTTTTACAAGTCCAAACTTTTTAATAAACAAATCATTTCTTAGTAACTCATAAACATGTAAGCTATTTGAATAAATAAAACATTGACATAAATATCTAAAGAAGCAATAATAAAATAAATGAAATAAATATGTAAGACAAATACAATGTTTGACACAAAATAAAGTGCAATTTTCTCATATCATGACATCCTGATGTATAACATGAACACTTTCAATGCGAGATCATTTGAATCGGATCTAAAGGAATTAATTCACCAAATAATAAATAGAGTAGAATAGTAATGCATGGAATGGAAACATCTACAGGCTAAATGTACACTTATCTCTTGAGACTTTTGGTCTCACATGGTATAATCATCCACAAGGTGGTTGTCTAAGAAAGCCAAGCAAGGTGTCTCATATTATCACTTTTCTTTATCACACAACAAGACCTCACAACTAAGACAATCTCAACATATTTACTCCTGGATTTGTGTTTAATCTACTATCACTATCTAGTGATGACACTATCTAGTTGACCGTATCACTGTCAACTGTGCCCGGTTTTACGTAACTGCACACAGTTGGTTTGCATATTATTATAATTGTCAAATAAAAAAAAATCCCATTATCCCTAAAGTAAACAACTGGCACTTTTCTTCACATGTAACACAGTATGCATATACATAAATGGAAAAGAATGGGTGAAAGAGCATTTTTAAGCTATTGTCATGCTACTTTCATTATGGTTCTATACCCTCGCACTACACAAAAATCTATCAACTAAACAAATGCAAAATGTATTATTGCACCTGTCACTATGACCAATGGAGACAACATTTAAAACAAAATGTGTTTACACAGTTTATTGCAACCCTTTCCTCTGTCCTCCCGTCCAGTCTGGAGCACATGCATGTCTCTTCATTGGGAACGCCAAAAAAGCACCATGATAAGCACATTTCAGTGTCCCTGTGCAAGTTCGTCTAATCAACCTCTTGATTTCACTGAAATTCAGCCCTTTAAACAGATTTGAAGCGAATCAATTGATTCCCTCTCCGTCACATCACATGTTGGTTATTTTGTCCAACTTCCAGTAAGTCTGTAATGTTCCTGACTACAACTAACTTTAAAGGGACACATTTTATGTTGATCAAATTAACGTTGGTACTGAAGCTGATCTGAAGTTGAAAAATGACCGTTTTAAACAGAATTCCGCTCGTTTGCACTTAATTAACCGGTAGCGTTTGGTTGAAAGGTTGTTCACAGTGATCACTACCTTAAGGTTCGTCCCATATATATTTTTTTCGTTCTAATTTTCAGATATTCCCTCATCACGTTCTGTTTCAGACATGCATAAGGACATATGCTTTTTCTTTGCCACAAACAGACAGTTTTTTGTCTTTGTTCACATCATATGTGCATACATGTCACATGAGCTATTTGGTCTTATTTATTCAGGCATTCACACATCCCTCCATTTAAAGTCATGTTAATTCATGATATGTCAATTTGACGCTACAGTAAAAGGCATTACATGGGAGAGTCTCACTCTTCACAAACGGTCTCATCATGAATGATGCTTGGTACCCCGGCTGTTGCCTTTATCCGACATGGCTGTGCCGCCACTGGCTGAGGTTGTTGTTTGCGTCCCTCGACGGCTGCCTCCAGATGAAGCCTCTGGTTTTCCTGCTGCGTTTCCCCTCATTTCCTCATTGCTCTTGGAGACATCCTTTACCTTGGCTCCTTCCTGCGAAACCCCCTTCATCGGCCCAAGCACAGTTTTAGCTACACTCGTGAGCTGGGTGACAAAGCTGGGTTTGTCTCCAGGAGACATAGGGCGAGATTTGCTCGAGAAGAGCGAAGCTGAATTAGAGGAAGGTGGCATGGGACTCTCCTCCATGACCTCTAGGTGGGGCCTATCATCCTTACCTATGCGGGAACTTTGTGAAGTCCTCTCCACTTTGGATCTTGCAGCAGCTGGTGCACGAGCTGCCGTGTAGCTTTGAACATCGGTGGGAACTGGAGGCGCAGGTCCTTTGACTTTGGTCGACTCGGTTACTTTATTGGGGCCGCCGATGCCTTCTTTCTCCGCTGTCTCTGTGCATCTGTGTAGCTTGGTTTGTTCTGCAAGTGATGCTTTCTGCATGTTGCCTTTTTCTGTGTGTGCAGAGCCTCTTGACTTCTCCTCGGTCTTCTCCTGAGATTTCACTGCAGATCCCATTTCTGCGTTTGCTAAAGTTGCAGGTCTGCTGTTTTTCTTTGCACCTTGCTGTGTGCCGTCTTGTTGAAGACATTTTGATGTGCTGGGTGTTAAGATTTTCTCAATGACGTTACTTTTGGAGAATGGTGTCTGAGAAGTTGACTTGCTTGTATTTGGAATTTTGTCAGACTTGGCTTCTGGAGTGGATGAAACCAGTGCTGGACTGGACTTGGTGTCCTCTGCAGATACAACTATGTCATTCTTTAGGGTGACATTGTATTTTGACTCAGTTTTGGGAGCTCCGCTCTCAGCGGGCTCGGATGCTGTGGTTTGGGTATCTTTATCTTTTGCTGTGACCAGTGTCTCACGGCTAAGAGGTGACTCCTGCCTTCCTAACCTCCTGACAGGCTTCAGGCCTCCAATCTCCCCTCCCATTGGGGGAGAAGGGGAGGAAGATGATGATGGAGACGGGGGAGCAGGTCCATTCTCTCCTTCCATCTCTAGTAAACTCTGTAGGCTGTGCTCACAGTGGAATGACTCTCGTCTGTAGTCCCCATGAGCCACTTCCAGGCTGTGCTTGCGTAATGACACTCCACCTGTCAGAGGAGATGGCGATGACGATGATGACGATAAAGAAGGCAGCATTGGGGTGCCCAGCTTTTCCGCTGACTGCACCCGCTGCAGCAGGGGTGACCTGGGTGGCTCTGCACTTTTGGGACGGGGGCGAGCAACAGGAGGCGAGGAGTGCAGCTTGACAGGAAACATCTGTGTGGTGTTGGAGCTCCCGACTGTGTGGCCAGTCAGAGGTGGGGGAGATGAGGTGGTTGGGGAGGGGGTGTGAGCCAGCGGGGATAAAGGGATGTTACCAGCAGATTTGCATCGCGCAGAGCGGTACTGGCGGTGAAGTTTGGGAGAGAGGCCATGCAGGGAGCTGGGCCTCATGTGGTGAGAAGCTGCTGGGGAGTTTGGGGTACTGGACGCTGGGGAGCTGCTCTGAGAGGAGGTACCTGAGGAGTGGAAGGAGATAGATTCTCAACTTTCTGATTAAAATATGTTGACATTGTATTTCTCATATTTAGTAGAACCAAGTAATGAATCAGGATCGACTTGAAAAATTAGATAAAGGCATGAACGTGATCAAAGCGTGACCGGACACCCGTTGATCTCTGACTTTTCTGACCACCAGGGGGGTGACTTCTCAACATGCTGGAGTGATGTAGCAGTGTTGTAAAGACAAGTTTCCCAGAGAAGCTTTCTTTGAAAGATCCTGTTTGTCTATCACAAAGATCTCTAAAGTCATCATTGGGTCCAGCAGGTGTCATGGTGCTGAGTGTGGAGATCCAGTACATCTCTCTCTGAGTGAGCAGTTTCATATTTGTTTTATTGGGTTCAGTCAATCCTGCAGTGAAAGCTCACAACATTGGCATGTTGAAACATTTGATGTACGTGAAAAAGTGTATAAAGCGTCAGGACGGGGTTCATGCTGGCGTAACCTCTGACGGCGTTGATTTAAGTAAACACTTCAAATCCAAAACAGGAAATAGTAGCCTGTCATGACCACATCGCCGGCACATCTCTTGCCCTTTCGTAGATAATTTTAGTAGGTTCTAACCACTGCAGACCAGGGGCACCCGACTGGACCTGCACTTTCCAAGATGCTCGCCCAGTTGTCTACGAAACAAACTTTGGCCCTTGTCAAATAAAGTCAGAACGTCATGATTGTTCATCTGCTCACTTACTGCCTAATACATCCCACCCACTGACCAGTGGCATCACGATGAGGTAGACACCGAGGCCTGAGACCCGTTTCTTCTCTTGAAAATATATGATCCTTGCTGAGCGACCGCATCATAAAACAAGGTGAGAAGAGAAAACATGAAATCAATACTAACCCAGGTAAGGCGATTCCAGAGCGGAGCGGTAACTCTGGGTGGGCGATCGAGCAGCGAGGCTGTGAGTGGGGGAGCCTGGCAGACTGTCTCCAGATGAAAGAGAGCGATTTAGGGAGGAGAGACTCCGGCTGGTTTGCAGCAGGTTGGACTGCTTTGTGATTTTCCTGAACAGGCATCCGCGCTTCTTACTGAAAAGGCAAAACTTTTAACAGTGAGAGGAATAAACATAAAATGTTTTACTGCTGTGTGTTCATGGGATGCATGTATTTGACAATAACATACTCTTGTCCCTCCTTGGCTCCTGTCCTTTTGCTGCGCCTTGCCATCTTGGATTTATAGCTTGACTTGCGGGCAGGACCAACTTTTATAGAAGTGTTCTCAAACGGAGTAGTTGTAACTGTCACCTTGTTTCCACTCTTTAGATTATATAGAAATAGAAATGTAAAGGATTCCCAAATGTGCATAAGCAGATATTAACTAAAGAATGTTAAAGAAATAAAATCCTTAACTGGAGGAATCAATTATGCAGGTATTCCCTACCTTTAAGATGAGCTCCACCACCTCCGTATGGACCAGACCATGGACCGACTCCCCGTTGACGTGGGTGATGAGGTCACCAGCATTGAGTCCGGCCTCCTGGGCAGGACCTCCATCCTCCACATGCTGTGATTAGAACAGAAGGTTCAATCAAGCAGAGAAGCTCGGAGAACATTTACACCAAAAAGCTGCTTATATGCATGTTTAACTCTAAGGCTGATATGTCCGAAGCAAACCAACAGGTAACCACGCCAGAAACATCTCAGCAATATATTTGATGTCAAAGGTCACATCACGTTGAAACATTCTACAGAGATTGGTTTATTATTCTTATATATCATTTGGTGTTCAACGTGGTCTTCAATGTTTCATACTGGTTCTACTTCTTTTTCTTTGTGCAGTGCTGTAAAACAGAATTTGAGCCACTCCTGATTTCTTCCATTTTCTGTGTGTGTCTAATACTAAATTGTTTCAGATCCTCAAACAGACCTTAACATAAAACAAAAGCAACCTGAATACATATATTCAGGTTCAAGGAAAGTCAAAGAAATAGATATAGAAAGAGATGAAGAATAAGTTGGTTGAAATACATATCAATCTGGGAAGATGTCCGAGGTTGTTTCTAAGTTTCTGGGACTCCATGAGTCCACAGTGAGACACATTATCTACACCAGAAGATCTGGAACAGAACCTTCACAGAAGTAGGTTCCAATGTTTGGCGGAGGCTAATTCAGGAAGTTAAGAAAAAAACAAAGAAACATAAAAGATACTGCGGGCCTCTGACAATTACGGCTGACCCAGAAGAACATTAAGGCTTGTCTTAATTTTCCACAACACACCCTGAGGACCGTGAGAGCTTGTGGAAGAATCTTCTCTGGACTGATGAGTAGTACGCTGAATTGTTTGGGAGACGGGTACCGTTAGATCTGGTGTAAACCAAACACAGCATCCCACTAGAAGAACATTACACCTATGGGCAGGCAGGGAGATGGCCTGAAGACATGCCACAGTGGATGGAAACACAAAAATGTATCTCCATCTATTGATCTAAATCTGATATCTCCTGTAAAATTCTGAACGAGTTGCATTTTTAACTTCTTCAAGTAAGACATTGATACCAAGCAGAAACTTAAGACCACCTCTGAATGGATCTAAAGGAATAAAATTTAAAGCTCTGGAGTGACCTTGTCGACATCGAGACCTGATACCCATTGAGGTACTATGGTTAAACCTGAGAAGATCAGTTCATGCTCTCAAGTCCTTCAGGGGGTCTGCACTAAAGCAGCTCTGTAAAGAAAGAGTGACCGGAAATCCAGTTATTAGAAGTGTTAGGTTTCAGTTGCTGCTGCTGGAGGTGGAACAGCCAGCTCAGATCAAGAGGGTGAAAACTCTGTCACACTGATGATTTGAGTATTTAGCAAATATTTGCCTCATTAAATAAAATTATCATTTAAAACTCGTTTTCTGTGTTTACTCGGGTTAGCTTTGTTTGATGTTATATCATAGGAAGACCTGAAAAGTTGGGTTGCACATATACACACAAACAGAAAAAGAAGGAGTGGATCCAATCATTTTTCAGAGCACTGTTCATCTTCTCAAAATAGTTCTTTTAGGGTTCTTTATGTTGTATAGTGGTGGTTCTTGGGTTGGTCCAGTTATAGAACGTATCGTTGGCTCTGTTCTCTTACCCAGACCATGTGGTGCACACTGTAAACATCACTGTCCCCCATGTAGACCCTGATGGCTCGGAGGGTGAAGCCATACTTCTTTCCGGAGCGGTGAATGGTTATTGGAGAATGGAGGATATTGACCATGGGAGAATAATCTCTGTTTGGAGAGGAGTCCCGGGAGGAGGTGTTGGACGAGAGGGAGCGAGGAGACATGGGGCTCACTAGAGGGGAGGCAACATGTTGCTCCACTGAGAAGAGAGGAATGGAGTTGAGTTGACATTAAGGTTCTGTTTGTACAGTTGGTTTGGTGAGGTCATAAGAGCGGTTTCTTTTACCTGCAGGAATGATGACGGACAAAGCAGTAGCAGAAGCGGATTTGATAACTTTTGTCCCTGGTGGGGAATTACGTCTCTCTCCTTCAGTTGAAAGCTGGTGGTGGCGGACTCTCCTCAGCACCAGGTCAGTGGTGGGGCCACGGGGGCCCTGTGGGTCTGGAAGCCCCAGAACTGTCGCGCTGCTTGTTAGAGGTAACGACGCATCAGCCGGCCTGAAATGCTTGTCTGTGACATGAAACCCAGCTGTAAATAAATGCATTGGTTATTAATTGTGACCAAGTTCAAGTTTAGGGTCAAAGGTGATGCCACGCTCCCCTTCTTACTTCCAGCTGTCAGGCCGTTGCTGTCTTTGAGGAATGGTCTCAGATCACCTTGAGAATGGAGGGCACCCGTTGGTCCTTCCAGGGAAGCTCCCCTGGCCTTCACCGGAGGCTGCTTTGTGGGGAGAGGCATCTCAGAGTCAACCTCTAGAGGAGAGGCCAGGCGGTGTGTATCCATGAGGGCAGAGAAGCGTCTCCGAGCCCCTGATGGCGGGCTGGAGTCACTCTCGGGGAAAGAGGACTCAGAGCAGGACAAGCGTTTCCTGAAAAATCAAGACAGTTGTCCTCTGTATGAAGATATTTCAATGTTTCCACTACTTATAGTTTCCTTCAGAATGTCATAAAATGTCAAACTCACAGAGACCGGAGACACAAGGCAGAATGGATTTTGAAAATGCACTGTAAAATTCATGAATCAATCTGAAGGAGAGAGCTTCATGACTGACAGTGAATGCCCTCATGTTCACTTTCACCTTGTACTTTTTTATCATATTTCTGATACGACTACTTTTTACATCTTTCACCAGTGCTGCCGGATAAATGGAGGAAATTCTAATTAGGAAAAAACTTTATTCTCCAATGACCTGATAACAAACACCAAACACATTAAAGTTACCTGCCAAGACAAAGAAAATTTAAGAATCTCACATCTCAGGTGATCCAGTCCGCCAGCTCTTGTCCCTGAGGGTGAAGCTACCCAGACTCTCTCTCTTGGCCATGCGGTCCTCTCTGGGAACTTTGTGCTCCCGTAGAGTCACGCCAGCGGGTTTATGCTCCAGCTGAGATAGATGCTCCATACTGCTGTACACCTGCAGGCCCACACAACCAGACAGTTAACACGACACTGTTATGTGGACGGATGAATAACCGTGATTCTAATCCTTCAAGTATTCTCTTCCCAGATTTAAGGGAAGAAGGAGGCAGTTAAAGTGACCTTGCTGAATCGAGGAGAGCAGGATGAGAAGTGATGTATCTCCACGGGCTCGTCGTCGTTGGTGTCCTCCTCATCGTATGACTGCACATGATGGTAGCGCTCAGATCGGGCTGTGAGGAGAGGTAACGAGATATAATGGGTTAAATGGGTAACAGTGAGGAGTGTGTTCAGTTTCTCCTCTCTGTTCTTTTCAACTCCTGTAATTTCCTCTAGATTAACGCGCTGCTATACCATCATATGATAAATGAGATGAAACAGTCACTAGCTGGGTTTACATGGATATCCTAATATTCGGATTTAAAATCCATGAGACACATTATTGTTGGACCTGTCTATTAACATATATAAGCATGAGACACATTATTGTTTGGACCTGTCTATTAACATATATTAGCATGAGAGACTTTATTGTTTGGACCTGTCTATTAACATATAAGCATGAGAGACTTTATTGTTTGGACCTGTCTATTAACATATAAGCATGAGAGACTTTATTGTTTGGACCTCTGTATTAACAGATATTACCATCCGTATGCGTACTTTTCTTTGGATTCCCACTTTGACGGAACTGCCGCAGAGAAATAGTTAAACTGATAGCACTTGGATAGGCGAGTCAAAACTACTGCTGAAGATGTTGTTTCATGTTTTGGTTTTTCAAGGTTTACACATTCTCCAGACGATGAACACAGCAGCATAGAGGCTGGCAAACCCGATTCCTCTTCACAAAACAACAAGGATAATATTCACGAAGCTCATGCTTAATTGAAACATATAGGTATAAAAATGTACATTACACTAACACTAACACTCTCACTCCCTTACCAGCAGTAATTTGAGGGCTTGGCTCAGAAAACCGCTGCCTCTCGTGATGAATACGATTTTGCTAAACTCAAAGGGCTCAATGTCCATGTCTAGAATCCAACTCAGCAAACGTACTGTCAAAGTAACTGGTGTCCTCCTCGGACTCGAGGTGAGGGATGAACTCTGCCTTCTGTCTCAGCAGGCTGTTCCAGTCCACCTCTATGAAGAAGGAGTGCTGCTTCACTTCAAAGGCACTACCTGAAGGGCAGAGGAAGACAGTGACGTGCGCTGAGGTTGGTGGCAGGTGAGGTTCTGACCCAAACAGAATCAGATTTACACACATATGAACCCAATAAAAAAGCTTCAATTTTGCATTTCATTGCCAGCTGGCTCACTTACTACTGGTTCTGTTTGATACCTCAAATCAGAACTCTCTACAAACACATAGTTGAGGTCCGTATTTGGCCAAAAGAAGAACGTTAAATTTGTAGCGCATTCTGCTCTGCACATTATTCTGATTTTCTTAATTTACCATCGCAATTCATACAGTACGAGACAAAATCATATGTTCAGCCCATTTAAAAAAAAAAGAAAAAGACCGTAGAAATTAGAAGAAATCTTAAATGTGGTAATTTCTGTCAAAAATAAAGTTTATCATTCCTTCTTACAATTTTCTTTTTCAAAACATTCTTAATTATAAATTAAAAAAATGGTTAAAAAAAATATAGACAAAATTTATAGGTTCATTTTTAAAATGTAATAATTAATGAATAAAGAATCTTCCATTTCTGCATTCCGAGCAAACATTAAAAAAACGGACTACTGAAGTGAACAGGACTCGCTGATTTTGTCTCAATGTACAAATACAGTAACAGCAGAACCAGCATTAAACCCGTGGGCTCAGCGCGCCCCCTTCAGTGAGGCAGAGGTACTGCTGCCTTACCTCGTACTTTTTCAGGATTTAGTCCTGACTTACGGTACTGACACTGAACAACTAATGGTCCATCCACAGAACCAACTGATGTCGGACCACTGTTTGATAACTTTTGTATTTGTAATACTAAATCACTCGCCCATAGAAAAATGTTTCTACACTAGAAATATATCTGAAGAAGCTGTAACAAAATTTAAAGAAGTTCCTCCATCAGCAATTAGTTCAGATGCATGTCTCGACTTAAAAGAATCTGACTCTAACGTTAGTCCTGTGCAAATAGATTATTTCGTCGATAGGGCTGCAAACTACCTCAGATTAACTCTGGACTCTATCGCCCCCTAAAACAGAAGGGTGTGAAACGGAGGAGAGCAGCTCCATGGTTTAACAACCTGACTCCAGACCTCAAACAAACATAAACTAGAAAGAAAATGGAGAGACACTAACCCGTTTAGCCTGGCGAGATAGCATTAAAACATATAGGAGAGCTGTCCCATGCGCCAGAGCGGCCCGTTACTCTGCACTGATAGAGGAAAATAAAAACAACCCCAGGTCTTTGCTCAGCCTTGTAGCCAGACTGACTGACAGTCAGAGTTCTATTCAGCCCCGTATTCCTAGAACCCTTAGTAGCGATGACTTCATGAGTTTCTTTAATGTCAAATTATAAGTATTAGGGACAAGATCCACAACCTCCTGCCTTCATTTGGTTCTTGTTTAAACCCCAGGACTATGTGCTTAGAAACAACAGATAGACCTGGAGCAGATCTAGACAGCTTCAGTCCTATTGATCTAAAACAATTAACTTCCCTTATTTCCTCATCCAAAACAACAACCTGTGTCTTACAGCCCGTCCCAACTAGAACCTGTCTCCTAGAACCAATCCCAACTAGAACCTGTCTCCTAGAGCCCATCCCAACTAGAACCTGTCTTCTAGAGCCCATCCCAACCAGAACATGTCTCCTAGACCCCGTCCCAACTAGAACCTGTCTCTTAGAACCAATCCCAACTAGAACCTGTCTCCTAGAGCCCATCCCAACCAGAACCTGTCTCCTAGAGCACACCCCAACTAGAACCTGTCTCCTAGAGCCCATCCCAACCAGAACCTGTCTCCTAGAGCCCATCCCAACTAGTCTACTTATAGAAAGTTTACCCTTAGTTAGCAACTGTCGATTAGAAATCATCAATCTGTCTTTAAATTCAGGCTACGTACCAAAGTCCTTTAAAATAGTTATAATCAAATCAATCCACTGCTTAGAATGCTGACACTTGATCCTGAGACTTTGATATTAATAATAATAATAATAATAATAATAATAATAATAATAATAATAATAATAATAATACATTTCATTAGTAAATTATAGGCTGATATCTAACCTTCCCTTCCTCTCTAAAATCTTAGAAAAAGTGGTGGCTGAACAATTGTGTGATTTTCTGCGTAATAATAGTTTATTTTGGGATTTCCAGTCAGGATTTAGATTTCACCATAGTCCAGAAACAGAACTGGTCAAAGTTACGAATGACCTTTTAATGGCATCTGATCAGGGACTGGCCTCGGTTCTGGTATCTGCTCTCTGTTCTGGTCTTGTTGGATCTTAGTGCTGCATTTGATTCTATCGACCACCAAATTCTAATCCAAAGACTTTAAAACTTAATTGACATCAGAGACACTGCATTAGATTGGTTTAAGTCATATTTATGTGACAGATCTCAGTTTGTATTTGTTAAAAAAGAAACCTCAATGCTGAAAGTTACCCATGGAATTCCCCAGGGATCTGAGCTTGGCCCAATATTATTCACATTATATTTGCTCTCTTTAGGCAACATTATCAGGAAACACTCCATAAACTTTCACTGTTATGCTGATGACACACAATTGTACTTATCAATGAAACCAGGTGAATCTAGTCACTTATATAGTTTAGAGGCGTGTCTCAAAGACATTAAGACTTGGATGACCTGCAACTTTTTACTATTAAATTCAGATAAAAGTGAAGTTATTGTGTTGGGACCCAAACACCTTAGAAACAATTTATCTGATGATATATCTACTCTGGATGGTATGACCTTGGCCTCCAGCGCCACGGTGAGGAACCTGGGAGTTATCTTTGATCAGGATATGACCTTTGACCTCCACATAAAACAGATTTCTAGGACTGCCTTTTTTCATTTGCATAATATTTTCTAAAATACGACACATTCTGTCACAAAAAGATGCAGAAAAGTTAGTTCTTGCATTTGTTACTTCCAGGCTGGATTACTGTAATGCCCTACTAGCAGGTAGTCCCAATAAGTCTCTGAAGCCCCTCCAGCTGATCCAGATCATGATCACGATCATGATGATTATGACAATCATTATTAATATTATTATTAGTGTATGGTTTTTCCCCATAAGCTATTTCTAAATGTTATATTACTATTATTGTTATTGTCAACCTGGGATCCCTGCCGCCACGGACCAACCCTGGTGAAGCAGAAGAAAGTGGATTAGCATAAGCTGATGTCTTTGCTTCTCTCTCTTTTTCTCTCTCTTTTCAAACCCAACCGGTCATGGCAGTAGGCCGTCCCCCCTGAGTCTTGGATCTGCTCGAGGTTTCTGCCCGTTAAAAGGCATTTTTTTCTCACCACTGTTGCCAAGTGCTGCTCAAGGAGGAATCTGTTGGGTCTCTGTAGATAATTATATAAAGAGTTTGTTCTAGACCTGCTCTTTCTGGAAAGCACCTTGTGACAACTGTTGTTGTCAATTGGCGCTATATAAATAAAGATTGATTGATGGATTTATTAATCATTATTTGTTTTTTACCTTTCCTTGGGACAGGTGAGGCAGACCAAGGCCACGGGTCATTTTTTGCTGTTGCCAGAGTGTGAATAAAAGGGTTGTAAACTTTGTTCATTTCAAAACAGAAGTGACAGTTTAATCAAAAAATATCTACACGTCAGTCACTTTCAGTGCCTTAACACCACATGTTCAGACTAAGAACACATGAAAACTACAAAGTAGGAGAAAAAAGAACTAAAGCTAGGGGAATAATACAGTAGTTCAAACTTTAAAAAAAATAAAATAAATGGTTGAAATAGTTAGCTTAATGAATAACAGCCGGCTGTAAAGAAGATTAGCCACTGTATAAAACATTTTGATAAAATCAGAAAGAGATGATTTGCACATTCCTTTAGCATAATTTAATCTTGATTAATATGGATATGGTTTAGTAGATGTTACATGATCCTGTTGACAAACCAACGAACGACGAGTGCTACCATATCCATTTTGGGGAAGGTAACAATTGACTTGTGATGTTAATGATATGTTAGTTTTATTCTGTGAGTGACTTGAGTTCATCGGACCAAACGGTGACGTTCGGTTATTCTGAGTCATAATGAATACTCAGAGCCAAGGAATCGAGTTGAAAAGAGAGTCCATGCTGAGAAGCTCTGCGTTGTGTGACTAACCTGTGCCTAGGCGCATCAGCGGGTTTGTCTGCAGGAGTGAGGAGATGAGGTGCTGGGCATCGACAGGAAGAGCTTCCTCCCCTTCTGGCCACACGATATCATCTACAAGGCGCAGCAGAGGGAGTGAGAACAATTATTTTATAGGAAAGGTGAGGACAGCTTGATTAAGAGAGGGAAAGGGATTGAAAGTCAAACAGAAAAACTAAGACAACGTCCCGTACAGTTCACCAGCCATCTCCAGTAAGTGTGTATAATGTATTCCCCCACCTCTGATCCCTCACCTGTGATGACCTGGCCGAACAGCTCCTCAGGAGTGTCTCCAAAGAACGGCACACAGCCCACCAAGAACTCATACAGGATGATGCCCATAGCCCACCAGTCCACTGGCTTCCCATATCCCTGACGAAGAATAACCTCTGGGGCAATGTACTCCGGGGTTCCACACACCTAGGGAAAAACGTTTTCTTCAGGATTTAACTTTGTATGGCTGTTGCTTCTGAAAACGTTGTTAACCTTTACTGAGTTCAGATTGTACTAAACCAGCCTGTGACTTCATGTAGAAGTTCCATGAAGTAGGTGGAGGATATTCATCCATGTGTGTGTGGATAAGTGTGTGTGTGTCGAACTATAATTCAATTTATCAAAATTAACATTTCATCAAAGCTAAAGATAGGTTAAAGCTTTTGTGAGCTTTAAAATTCACGATAGCATGTGGAATTGAACTGAGTCTTTGATTGAAATAACTGACAAAAATCTAAACTCCAGCTCCGGCAACAAAATGTTACGAAAATATAACATTCTTAACATACAACAAATATTTCTTAAACCTGTGTGCCAGAATTATTTCCACCTCTATGAAATCCTTTTGATTAAAACATAACTGAAACCAATTTCCAGCTCTATTCTTTGTGTTTCCTACCGGTTTGAGTAGGAACTCTGAAGTGATGTGGTATAAATATGAAGTGACACAGGCGTAGATCAATATTTAAGGAGTTAGATGAGACTGGAGATGTTAAAAAACAGTCCGGAAGAGGACGTGTCTCTAAACTGACTCCACACTCATTGTGAGGAGGATGGTTTGATTGGCAAAAGACTCTCCTTGGTTTACAGCTAGAGGGGTCAGAGGGCAGTTGAATCTTGGGGTCAGAAAATCCCCCTAAGCACCAGCTATTCGGGAGGGTAGTAAGAGAAAAGCCTCTGCTGTGATCCACAGACAAGCTAAAGCTCCTACGGTTTGACAAACACCACCAGGACTTTCGCTGGAACAAGGTCAGAGGTCAGATGAGCCCCAAGTAGCTTTTTGGCGACAAACATCTAAGATGGGTGTGGCCTAGTATGAAAGAACGTTACAGAGAAAAGCCCTTCATAACCATTGTGAAGTGATGGTAGATCTCTGATGCTGTGGGGCTGTTTTTCTTCCAAACATCCTGGACGTCTTGTTAAAAGTTCATGGTTCTATGGACTCCATCAAACACCAGCAGAGACTGGATGAAGACCTGAAAGCCTTGGTTGGACAATGACACAACTCAAAATCAACCCAAGAATGGTTTAGAGGTCACAAAATAAAAGTTCTGCCGTGGCCATCCCAGTCACAGAACATCTGTGGGAGGTACTGCAGAGGTGAGTCCGCAAGCGTGGACCTCAGAACCTGAAGTATCTGGAGAGTTCTGTATGGAGGAATGGTCTCAGATCTTCTCCATGTGTTCTCAGACATGACACACTACAGAGGAGACTCACAGGTGATACTGTTGCAAAAGGGGGCAGAGCAAAATATGAAATGCAGGGTGCCAATAATTGAGGCACACATGCTTTAGAGAAAAATATATTTTCTTCTGGTAATAATGTCATGTTTTTATGAATTTTGTTACCTTTAGGTTAGATTTTTGAGAATAATTTGAATAAAAGATCATTAGTAGAAACAGTCAAGAGCTGTTCCGCATCTCATTTTACTTATTTTTTTTGAATGGGTGCCGTATATGGAGCGTGCATATTTCTGCATAATTAATCACTTCATAGATGTCAAGACGAGATGAAAGCCCTGTGAGGGTTTCATCTGCAGATGGCTATTCTAGAGGGAACACCAACAGATTCTCCTGGTTGTCCAAATGCACGGACAAGTAATGTTCAAGCTAAGATTCAAGGCATGAGCTCAGCATGACGGTGTTGAGAGAACAAATTTAATCTAAAGGAGAAAAGGTCATGGTACGGGCACGCAAATAATTACTGCCCTAGTTTCGTGCAAATTTAATAATAATAATAATAATACATTTGTTAACAGTCTTATTTTTTCATGCTTGATACATCCTGGTCATCGAAGAAGGGGGCATCTTTGGACAAATGAAGACACTTTGTATTTAACCTGACATGGATTTTACACACAATAAAAATATCTTAATATAAAAATGAATTCTAACTCTGTAATGCTACATTTATATGGATGGAGATGTGAGCATGCGGTTGGGCCGTTGTTTGGGTCACCTGTTTGTCCAAGAACTCCCGAGTATCCTTCTCTATGTGCCCTTCATACAAGTTGGTGGTCAGACTCATCAGCCCCATCTTAGAAAGGCCAAAGTCTGTGAGTTTGATGTGACCCATCGAGGTGATCAGCAGGCTGGAGATGAGAAACAACAGAGTTCAATCTAAACCGTTCAACTTTCAATTCTTTTGAAATACAAATATTAAATCATGACCGCTCCCGTCTCTATTTTTGTCTTACTTGTCAGGCTTGAGGTCACGATGCACAATGCCATAATTGTGCAAGTACTCCAGTGCCAGGACGGTCTCTGCAAAGTACATGCGTGCCATTTCCACAGGCAGAGCTCCAATGTTCTTCAGAAGAGTGGCACAGTCTCCCCCTGACAGCAGAACACATTATTTGATCACTCCTGCCGCTGACATCAGCCATCACAAAGAGTTTCTTTGGGTACCTCTTGCCAAAGACTATTTTAGTTTCCACTTAGGCTGATGAGTAACACAAAAGACAGAACACAGCTATTCTTTATATATGATACAGTTAGAAGGACGATGACGGTGCTTTGGGTCATTTTGTGTGGTGTATGCAAGTAAACGAATTCATCCGAGCAAACAGACTTCAAACAGCGCACATATACAGCATATTTATATATATATATATCCTGTATACATACTATATATACTATATATATATAAACATACTATATATATATATATATATATATATATATATATATATATATATATATATATATATGTATACATACTATATATACTATATATATATATACACATACTATATATATATATATATATATATATATATATATATATATATATATATATATATATATATATATGTATATATATGTATATGTATATGTATATATATATATATGTATATATATATATATATATAAACATATATATGTATATATATATGTATATATATATATATATATATATATATATATATATATGGCACCAGGTATGGTTATGGTTATATTACCACCCTTACTGAAATATGTTATTTGATGGATTTCCCCCTAATGACATTAATGTTGTCTTCTTCATTGGGAGTAAATGTAACGACCCCTTCAGTTTATATCCGGTTCCACCATCAGGTCAGAACTTACATCTGCCTGACTGACTGGTTTATTTCCACAAAACCAGTGACAATCCTTTTAGCGCTGTGCTGCCATGTTTGCTGATCTGTGTGATCTCATTATCCAGTGGTTGATGTTGCCGGCTCTCCACTGTCAGCATGAGCGATAACGGTTCAAAAACGACATTGAATTCCAGCCCTTATTATAACAAAACTATACTGGGAATGTACGCCGCCTCTCTTCTCTATGTAAGCAGGAGAGGCTCCAAGGGAGTTTTATCTCACCGCCGTCTCTATGATTCTAATGCTCTTGCTCATGGGAGAACTGTTGGGTCTTTACAGAATGGAGTCGGTCTAGAGCTGCTCTTTTTTCAAAGACCTTTGAGAAAACATACACAGATTTGGCGCTTTATAAAGAAAATGCATTTGATTTGAATAAGTGGTTCTTACGGGGGCGAACACACTGCAACTTAAGATAACAAATGCAAATAGACAAAGCTCAAAGAAATAAAAAAAAACATGTTTTTCAGTTTGACAACACAGGAGCGCTGCAAAAGCCACAAGACGACGGAAGCTTTTACGAAGGGCATTTAAACCGGATACATTCCCGGACGCACTTTTCTAATGCTTCATTTAGAGAATAAAACAGATAGGAAACAAACATCTCGGGATGTTTTGATTAGCCGTGGTAGCCTCGCTTAACGTCCAGTAGATCCACAGCTTTAATATCTGAGGTTCTGACTGTTTTCTTAAACAGGTAAAACACACCTTGTTTACTGTAGCGTTGGGTTCATTATCAGGGTCATTATTAAGTTTGTTTGTAGTTTACACAGGGTAGATTAACGTTTGGTTGTAGGTCACATGTCTGCTGCTTCACTTGGTAGTGAATAAAATCCATGGTTCCTTCAATGAATGAAGGAACTGAAGCAGCAAAGCATTCCAACAGCATTACATCACCTCTGTTTTTGTCATAGGTACACCAGATGTGACAAGACCCTTCATCTTCTACTCAGCTGAACTCTCAAATGCTCATTCCATAAAAGATTCTCCAAGAGCTCTGAGGGTCATCAAGATGTGTTGTGGTAAGTGTCAGAACCTCAATGTTCTTCAGGGTTAGGGGTGGCTTTCTCCTTGCCACTCACAATGTTTGGAGTAGTGGAGCCATGACCTCTGACCTTGACTGAGGTTAGAGAGGCTCATCACCTCAATCATTTGAAACTTGTATTTTGTGGGTCCTAAGGCTTTTTAATGTGTCCACATATTATAAGATCTCCCTTCTCACTCACCAGTATCCATGGTAACGCACCCCCTACCTAAAAGAACTACTCACCCCACCTCCATCAGTGTAATCTGCACGCGATCCATACAAACACATACACACACACACACACACACACACACACACGCACTCGCACTCACCTTCTACATACTCCATGACCATGCAGAGGTGCCGACGAGTTTCGAAGGAGCAGAACATTGAGACGACAAAGGGGTTCTCTGCAAAGGTGAGGATGTCTCTTTCCACAAAGGCCTGCTGAATTTGGTTCCTCAGGATCAGGTTCTGCTTATTAATCTTCTTCATGGCAAATCGCTGGCGAGTCTCCAAATGACGCACCAGGTACACAGCCCTGTCACAAACGAAGACACACACATTATGGTTTGTCACCGGTGAAAATCAGTTCACATTTACAGAGAAGGTGAATCCCTTCCGTGTCGGCAGAGTAAACATGACATCCTGTTGCTGCTCACCCGTACGCCCCATTACTGATCAGCTTGATGGTCTGGAAGTCAGCTTCTTCTGGTGGTTTCATGGCTTTTATCTTACCCTGCGGTTTAAAGATCACACCAGTTCAACAGGAAGCAGTTTGAGATTTGGTCAGAGCATCGACTGCTTGAAGCAACATTGGTAAAAGGACATTATTTTGCTGCTGTAACTTTTTTCCATCCCGCACACAGGGAGCAGACGATACCTGCCTCCTTCCCTTCTAACGGATTCTGTCTACACAGCAAAACCAATGTAAAGTCGGCACACATACATCTATACTTTGAAAGTGTGGACATGGGTTCACACTACCTAGAGTTAAAACTAAACTTTTGAAAGTGTTAAATAGATGTTTTTATATAGTTATTATTTTATTTCTTATTGATGCTTTTATCTGCTTTTCCTTTGTAGAACTTTGAGATTTGATCCAAATGTAAAGTGCGTTATAAATGAAATGTATTATTATTATTTTTTATTAAATATCACTTAGTCAGAGCTGCAATAACTTAAACACCTGTCACCACAGGTTAGTATTAAATCTACACGGCGCTGTGTGCAGACAAGACTCAGGTCAATATTGGAGTTCTGTATTAACTATTTCTGTTTAAGAAAACACGGTGGGGATAAATTAGTGACACCGAAATGACATTTTTAAATAACATTAAGATAATATTTTTAAATATTAAACAAAGCAACAGATTGCCGTTTACTATTTTTAGACCATCTTTTACATGCAGCTGCTTTATTGACAATATATTTGATTTAAAGGCGCCTTTCAAAACAATCAAGGTCACCTTACAAGGCAGAGTTGAAAAATGAAAAACAATGGATGTTATTCCATGAGATCTTTTCCAACTGCAGCGTGTAACATAAGGGATATGTAGCAGGGTGGAGGGGGGACTGGTTCACTCAGAGAACAGGGGTTACACTGCGAGTTACTCGCTGGTTAGCTCAGTAGTCCGGCTCTCAACTCCCCGACTCAGGCTGACTCCTGTCCTTTGAACGCCCTCTTCTTTCCTGTGACTGGAACTTAATTACATCCCTCATGAGTTGAATTCACACTGATTAAATCAGCACTGACAATTAACTCCAGCACCGAATGCCATTTGACTCAGAATGTATAAAAAAGGCCCAGTTGGGGATGAAAATCAACTTTGAAACATTCAGTATTCGTCTCCCTCTCTGTATCTAAGGGGGCTGGATGTGGGGATTGACTGAGCCTAGGAGAAATGAGGTTCTACTGGATCTCACCTCCGTTGAGTCATCTGTTTCAGGTGTGAGCGGCCCCTCGCTGTCGTAACTATTGAGATTCACCATCTCTGAAGAAAGAACGAAACATCCCTTTTGAAATTTTAGCTCATCATCTTGTTTTCTAATATGTTCAATGTGTAAGTTTCTGTCTTCCTCCCTCACCTTCAATGGGGTCTCTGGTCAGTCCCAGCTGGCTAATGATGTAACGAGGAATGTCTGTTTTCATCAGGTTACCCTCCTTAGCGTGGTCCTCTGCTGCCTCCAGCAGATGGTAGAACTCCTCCGGATTAAACTCCTGTAGAGGCAGAGCAGACGCAGACACCGCCTCATCAGCTGGAAGGTTTTGGAGCCGGATCCATTAATAGGGGATGGGATGCATTAAACTGGACTCTGCGGGATGATTGGATTTTTGTTTGAAAAAGTACTCCCAGATAATTGGATTCGAATGTGAATCAGAAAATGTTTCCATATCCATCTCAAAGCCAGCGTGTCTTCGTTTAGCAGCAGCTTCATGAATCATTGCTTCTGGAGCAGCTCCAGAAAACACGTGGACTGTGCTGCTCAGCCCGGGGCGAGCCTTTTCACCCGACTCTGTTCTGTTTAAAATTGTAAATTCATTTGAATCAGCCCGATTAATCCAGAACTCAGACTAGGCATCAAAGCAGCTTCCTCAGGAGAGCCTGAGCAGGCCGATGTATAGGATTTCATTTCTGGCATCATTCTGCACCAGTGAAGGCCGATTGAAGATCTTCTCTTTACACACGTATGATTGATATAACGCAGAGTAGTTACAATTATATTATAAAACATTGTATAACACCGAGAAATATTCAAATTGATGAACATCTAAAATGTCTTTGTTTGCTTTTTCTAAAACACAGCGAAAAAAGAAAAAACAACATGAACTTAGTTCAAATTCAAATTTAGGCAACATGACATGTTTATCGTGTTACACGGTGCCAGAACTGGAGTCAGCTCCGGAGTGTGATTAGAACACTTCTGACTGTTTGGACTTTCTTTTGGTATTTAGTATTTTTTTTATTTTCCAAAAAGTCTTTTGAAAATAAAGTTGGAATACGATAAGAAGAACTTAGTCCTGCGCCTTGGCTGCTGTTTGTACATCAGTTTGACACTGTGACTCTATGCTGCTCATATTCTCTTCATGGATTAAATTAGATATAACTGCAAGTTACAATGTGATTACTGGTGGACATTTTATTGAATCAAATGGTGATATTTCAAGCTCATGTTTTTTAAATGTGTTGTTCTTCTCAGATGTGTTACAGAAGAGGTTTTCCTTCACTGCACCACCGCTGCATCTCCTGGCTGGTGAACCAAGCCTGGTGGCTGAGGATCCCAAAAACATGAAATGGATGAGACACAGGAAGCAACATGGAGAAAACCAGGGATGGAATTCATCAATCATCAATTCTCCATCTCACTGTTTCGGCTACGGCTCATAATGAAAACATACGTCAAGGTGCCATGACTCACCCAGTGGGAGACAAACTGGGACACATAAACACACACACACTCACCCACAATAACACCCACACACACACACACACACACACGGACAAAAACACACATGCGCGCACACCCACACACACCTGCACGGACACATATGCAGACACAAGCATACACTCACACATCCAACACACACACACACATACATATACTCACACACACATGCAAAAAATGACAAACACACACACACACACACATGCATGCACTTACACATTCCAAAACACAAACACACTCACACACACAAACACATGCATGCACTTACACGCACCAAACATAAACACACATGCATACACTCACACACACACACATGCATACTCTCACACACACATGCACACACACACACACACACACACACACACACACACACACACACACACACACACACACACACACACACACACACACACACACACACACTCACATGCATACTCTCACACACACTAACACACACATGCATAAACTCACACACCCACACACACACTAACTCACACACATACAGGCATGCAATTACACACGCCCAAACACACATGCAAAAACTCACGCACACACACACACACAAACACACATGCACACACATACAAACACACATCCACACACATGCATACACTCACACACACACACATGCACACACATGTATACGCTCACACACACACACACACACACACACACACACGCACACACACACACACACTCACGCACACACACATGCATACTCTCACACACACTAACACACACATGCATAAACTCACACACACACACACACACACACACACAAACTCACACAAACACAGGCATGCACTTACACACGCCCAAACACACACAAACACACATGCATACGCTCACACACACACACACACACACACACACACACACACACACACACACACACACACACACACACACACACACACACACACACGCACACAAACACAGGCATGCACTTACACACGCCCAAACACACACAAACACACATGCATACGCTCACACACACACCCACACACACAGACACACACACACACACACACACACACACACACACACACACACACACACACACACACACACGCACACACACACAAACACACATGCATACGCTCACACACACACACACACACACACACACACACACACACACACACACACACACACACACACACACACACACTCACACACACACACACACACACACACACACACCCTCCAATGTTAAATGACACCCTGGTCACAGATTGTGTGAAAACTTGGCGGCGGCCCATCAGCACAGTCAGAGCTCCTGCCTGCTGGCTGTCAGTCCTGCTGTGGCACATTTAATCCAAATGCTGTCAATATCCAGACAGACTGGTTAAATATTTGGATATTCAACCGTGACTGTGTAATGCATCACACTGTTCACACACTGATAATGGCAAACGAATCACCGGTCCTCATGTTTATTTCAAGAAAAGCAATGTGTCAAGATGTCAAGAGGGAATTTGATGCTCTTCAGTAGAATTCTCACAACGACGGGCTGAAACTGAAGAGTTTGTGTGTTATCTTACCAAACACTCCAGAAGTCTGGCAGGTCGAGAGATGATGATGAGAAGCTTCTTTGCCAACTCGGTGACGAAGGCTACTTCAGAGCTCTCTGAGCGCTCAAAGGCCTGATCGAGACGGACAGGCAGACAGAAAGTACATCAACAATGACGTTTATTGAATATATAAATATATCTGACACAATATAAGACCCTTAACAAAAAGAGCAAAGCAGCTGCTCGTTTTAAGCAGAAGAAACAATCAAACCAAATCCACAGTGATCTTATATCTAATTACACTGTCAGAATGGAGATGGTGATTAAATTCCCTCATATGTAATCTGAGCTGACGAGTCTGCAACACAGTTATCCTCCGTTAATCACTGCCAATCAGGGCTCAGTGGAGGAATCCAGGCTCGGACGGGAGACTGCAGCAGCATCCGTCCATCAATCTCCTTCCACCAGAGGAAAGGTTTATTTCTCTGTGTGGGTGTCTTATGATTCATTTCAGGATGGCATTACTTTAAAATAAATCCAGTTACTTACTCAAAGATGCCTTTTCACACATGTAGCAGACAGGGAAACACTCAGATTCATTTAGGAACATTGTTTTGTCACCTAATGAACACAAGGCTATGAATTGTTAACATGCATCCATGTGCTCCTTGTATTTTTTATTTTTCATTTAAATAAACAAATACATAGATATATTTATTATATACATATATATATATATTTATACATACAGTATAATATCCTCGTGTATGATGTCTCATCTGTTGTGATTTTATTTTAATGCCTGTGTTGATTCCTGTTTTAACATGTTATTTTATTCTGTAAGGTGACTTTGAGTATTTATTGAAAGTGCTCTATAAATAAAATATTATTATTATTATTATCTTCATATTAGAAAAATTGTATGTCAGGCTTGTGAATGCAACAATAGATTCTCTAAAACTAAAAAAAAAAAAAAAAAGATTATCTGACTAGTTATCAGAACCAATGCTTATAAATAACTAATGTAACTAATAGACACAACTTTAACCATGTTACCAGCCACCATATACTCAATGAGAGCAAAAGCTTAATGAATGAATGAATCAACACAGTTCAGTCTTTTTGGAGCTTTTAAACAAAAAGATGGAGCTAAAAAAAAAAGTGAAACACGCCCTGGATCAGTAGAAGAATCCGCTTTGACTTTACACGGAAATGTTTTTCCAATGGTTTGCATAAAAATACGCAAATGGGCTCTAAAGAAGAGTTTGCAGTGCTGATAAGTTATTCGACTTGTTTAATAAATTAATCTGAGGATTAAAAAAATTCCTTTCGAAATCATTTTTAACAAAAGTTCTTAAACGGCGCCCCATGAAACCCCTGGCCTAATATTGTGTAGGTCTCCATTTCTGCCCCAAAATTGCTCTGCGATACTTCAGTACCTTCTGAGCCGTGGGGGCTCATAGCCCCACCCTGGCTCACCAGTTGTCCCTCCCTCCATTCATGTGGTAGGTTCTAAACACTGCACACAAGGATCATCCAATAAAACCAGCAGTTCTAGAGATTCAAGGCAGCACAATTTGGCCCTTGTCTCTCAGATCCTTATACCGGCCCATTTTTCCTGTTTCCAACAAATCAACCTCCGGACAGAATTTTCACTTGCTGTCTTATGTATGTATTATTTCATTATAATGAGATATGAGATATTTTTGACTTCTGGCTTCACAAGCGGTTATAATGTTACGGCCGGTCAGTGGATAAAGTGTATAAAGGTTTGAAACTTGGGCAGTCAGAGGTGTTCTAGCTTCAGTTCTCCTGACATCTTAACCTTTGGAGCTTACATCATTAAGCAGCTTGTCTAGGTTCTCCTGCAGCTCAAAGAAATAGATGGAGGTGATGAGGCCCTCGCGGGATTTCGCCAGGCAGTCTCGGGATAGCTCCACTATCTGGTGGTGGATGAAGCTGAGGACCCCGTCGGCAAGTGGAAGAACGTTTTCGGGAGAGAAGGTCTGGATGAAGTCGGCCAGCCTCCCCTCCATCTGTGCCGTGGCCTGGTGGAGAACAAAGGGTGGAAACATGAGGGGAACAGAAGCCAGACCAGAGAGGGGAAGAGGAAGTGAGTAAGTTGAGGAACAGAATGTTAAAAAAGTCCTTTCATTTGTGTCTCCAACAGTGTGACTCAGCAGCTGCACGGATTTCATTACAATATCAGTTTCTCATGGCTGACTGGTCTGAGAAGAAGCCCGGAGAATTTTTACCTCAGATGAACTCTAGAATCCCAAATGTCCCCCCAAAACTCAATATGTAAGACTGCGGAGGGTTTCAGCCCGGCTACTTTTCCTACCAAACCATCGGTCTGCTGTCAGGGAACAGGGAGAGGACTTTTATTTAGCTGCAGTGGATGAAATGAAACATCTTTAACCGATTCTCTGGCTCTTAATATTGTTTGCTGCGTTTCTCTGTGTCTGGATGTGAGGTATGAAACCTTCAAAAGCACAAACATCCCTTTTTATTTCTCTGATATGTGAGTTTTTGGAATGATTCAGCATTTTTGTGTCTGGAGAGTGGAGTAGTTGAATTCCCTGTAGGATTCACAGGACTGGTTCACTGCTGTGTTCTTTTCTGTGGAATACCATGTTTATGCCACAGCAGTGGCTTTGAAAGAGCGGAGCTCACCTTTGGAAAGCGGTCTTTGTAAACGTGGTTCATCATGACAATCTCATTGTCATAGAAGGAGGAGGAACGTCCGGGGCTGGGGGGATAAAAAAATCACAAAAATCACAAGGGTCAGAAACATTTTCTGAAAATGTTTGAACTAACAATAAAATATTGGTTCCCTTTAAAGTTGATTCATGAGTAGTAAATCAAGGGCTTTTGAATATATATGAAAATATATCATTATTTCCTGAAGCAATTTAAAAGTATTGATAGATGATTGAATCTGACAGACTATAAAGATCAAATGGTTTTTTACTGCTCGTACATTTACAGTCACCAATGAGGGGGTTGAAAAGCCACAGACTGAAGACGGGCTCACCTGACAGGAGTTTAAATCAGAAATCAGGGTTGACCACACATGTAAGACAATCTGCACAGATGATCTCAAATACGCACACAGGGCAAGGATGAAATGTAACGGGACAATGACAGCAGTCTGTTTTCCCTATGCGGTTGTGATTTCATCGCCTCACAGGATGGAGAGCAGCTGAGTCAGAAAAACAAGATGACGGAAGAGTTTGCCAGAGCTGGTGAGCTACTCTGCGATGAGAAAACCAGAAGTAACCAGTGTGGATGAGGACAGTGGGAAAGAAAGGTCAACATGGCTGTCCTTCTTTCATGGAGAACTAAGGTCAGATTTAAACTTTCAGACTGAAGGTTTTGATCTCCGCTGCTCCGCGGCGTCTCTCTCACAGCCTGAACTCATCAGCGCTACTATAAACAGTTCACACGAGCAACGCTTGTCCTCTGCACAAGTCATGGGAAATGTTCAGAGACGTAACGGGGGTCAAGGGTCATCATAGAGCATGATGAATCTAGAGAGATTTAACTGAAAAGAGTGTGTTATTCTAACAGCCCTGAGTAAAACACACCCTTGCTCAGTTCAACACACTCAGTATGTGTACGATAATTTAACTCTCTGTACGATGTATGATCAGTGATGCCAAAACATCCCCAAATGTACCATAATTTGGGCATTTCGTCACTCTCACATTTATAGCGAGGTCATGTCGATGTTATTGAATTGAGCTAGCGGCTGTTAGTCGCTGTGTCTCCGGCTCCCTCCACGTGACGTCTTTCCAGTTAATCGAAATGCTGCGATGACGATAAGTGACGCAAGCCTCGCGCTCAGCGCATTTTCAACAACGAGCGCGGGACATGAGGATAAGGAGTAAGATTGCAGAAACGCAAACAGGAGGAGGGCAATAGGGTAAAAAAGTGCGGTTCATCGTTTCCAGGCTGAGTGGGAAAATGAGGTCAATATTAGTGACTGGCTGCGAAAAGAAAGCTTTTAGTCGTTGTTGCAACATGCAGACGGCGGGTCCTTCAAAACCACATCAAGTCTAAAAAGGCTGAGGAACAAAAATCCTTGATATAAAAAAGAGAAGTCAAAAACGCAGAGCTTACACGCTTAAAGTTACAAAACCTGCATATAACATATTTCTTATTAGGTTATAATTTAGACGTGTTCATTGATTTTTGTTGCAGATTGGGCCTTTTTTAATAATGTGTAAGACACACAGAATCAAAAAATAAAGGTATCCTTCTGACCCCTTAAAAGGGGATGCTGTCTGATTGACAGGTAATATGCAGGAAATATTCTCCAGCTGTTATGAAAAAGTAAATCAGTGATACATTACAGTAGTAGCAGCATGCAGGCGCACCATAATCTTTCTTCAAAATACGATAATTATGTGCCTCTGGTACGATAATACTACAAATAATACTCCCATCTGGCAAAGTTGCTCAGGGGTTTTGCTGCTACAACCGTCCTGCTGGTTTTACAGGAGCTGATAGTGACACAAATCCGCTGATGCTGTAAACCCTTGCTAGTTTGACTAATCACTTTTACTCAGGTCTTAGTTATGGTTGATTAAACATGAATTATGACATAATAATGAATGTTAAATGAATTCTCTGCCAATAATACTCCTCTTGGTTCACTGGACTTCTGAGTTTACTTTAAGGGATTTAATGTTTCATTATATAAATTATAGTGAGCCTATTGAACTTTGCTGAGTTAATAAAATGAATACTAAATCCTTGTGTAACTGTAGAGGAAGATAATAAACACAGTAAAAGGTCTGTAACTGGGCAACAATATATAGTTGGGTGACACACTGGCTGGTTTTATTCATGAATTAAAGGAGCGATATTCTGTTTTTTCCTTTAAAAATACTTCGATCAGCTAGTCTTGATAAATTTACAGGACTTCTTCTTAGATAAAGAAGCATTTAAGTACCAAAACATCCTGAAAAACAAACCAGAGGTTAGCTCCAGTAAGCCTGCCCTGTAAACACCCTCTCACACACAGGACAGTGGTTTTGAACTGAAGCTGCTCCTTCATGCTGCTGCTGACCTGAGGCTGCGTGAGCGTGGGCGGATGTGGGGAGAGCAGCGGCCTCCGTCATCATCGGTGATGCTCTCGCTGCTGCCAAAGTGCTTGGATAAGAAGTGGAGCTCATCCATGGTGGGCTGGAAGGGCAGCTGGTGCAGCCGCTCCTGAGAGGAACTGGAGGACTGGATGGAGAGGAGAGGGGGAGGAGTAAGACGAAGGAGGGTGGGGAGAGGATTAGGGAGACAGGAGAGAGGCGGAGACGTAGGGAGAGCCATTGACAGAGGAGGAAGGGAAAAACAATATGACAGTGGGTGGAGTTGGATGGATGAAAAAGACAAAAGGCAAAACATTAATGACAAGAAACTGACATAACTCCAGCAATCTAAGACGCCCAGCAAATGTCACCCTCATTTGGTTTGATAGTGAAGCAACTAATGTTCAGCTTTAATGGTTTATACAGGTAAGAACTGACATATCTCGTTGACACCACCAATAACAAAACAAGACCCTCGCTATCATCACCGACAGCAAGTGTATATCCCCGAAAAATCTGTGTGGCACAAGCAACCCCTTCTGATTGAACCCAGCAAGTTAAATGTAAAGTTATGTCCACAGGATATTTTCGGTAAGAATGTGAGTAAGATATGTATATTTGTATAACGGTAAAACACAATGTATGATAGATAGATCCACTCGAGTCATTCATATTCAACAAATTTGGCTCCCCAATAGCTCCCCCTAGTGAGTAAAATATTAACTATCACAGTAAAACACAACGTTTATATCTAAATCTAAACGAGTCAATTCTAGTGCACCAAAATCCGACCGAAAATGAGGAAGTCATGTCTGAAAAACAATGTTTTTTGAAAAAGGCTCCCCCTAGTGAATAAAACATGAACTATTAGTATTATTAATTCCTGGACTTGATTCATATGCAGCCGATTTGTAAAGTCTATTGGGGTGTAAAGTTTGACAATGACCCTTATAAATGTTTGACTTAGTGAGTCAAACTTCAAGTAATTCTATGAACTGTTAGAGTAGATCACAACGTATAAAAGATCACTCCAGTGGAATCATATACACCAGGTTTGGACTAAAACTGTGGAGATTTGATGAGAAGTTATGACCTGACAATTTTGCAGATAAAGCTCCCTCTACTGTCAGAAACATACAACAAAACTCTCCCAGAAACATTCCAGTTCTTCCTCACACCGAGGTCTATGTGGGTCTAAAATTTGAAAATGATCCCTGATATAGTTTTTGAGTTACCGTGCTAACACGAAGGATCTGCGACAGACGCGGCGGCAATGATGATTCCATACTAACCCCGACTTTTCAGTGGTGCAATAAAAACTGAACTAAACGAAGCCTCAGGTCAGATCCATGAAACAAAAAAAATGTGAATTATTCAGAGCCAAAATCTGTCCCTGATATGTTGCTCTGTTATGAACCATCCAGAACCCTCAAGTCTTTAGGGACAGGTCTGCTTTCTGTTTCAAGTCTAAACTAAACATGAAGAAACATCGCTCGGTTTTTATGGCCAACAGATCTGAAACAATCTCCCACAGAACCGCAGGTCTGCAAGAACTCTCAATTCCTTTAAACCGAGGCAGAAGGCACTCCTGTTTGCCTTTCATAAACAAGTTAATCACTCTTCTTTCACCGCAGTGAGGCTGTCGTACGTCCTGTTGTTTCTCTTCCTGCCCGTAAATGGGCTGTGAAAAAGTATTGGACCCTCTGGTGGACTTTTTTGTTTGTATCTCATACAAAGCCGTGTCTTCAAATAACATTTAACATAAAGAAAGGCAGTTTTAAATTATCATTCTTCTACTATGACAAATAGTGTGCACAGCATGAAACCAGTGACATCAGCATCGGCAACTGTAACTCAAAAGTTCCTGTCCATTAGTTGCTAACATCCATGTGGTGGTAGGGGAGGAAGCCGGAGAACCCGGAGATGAACCCATACAGACACTGGGAGAACATGCTGCACAGAAGTGAACTGGAACCTGATAAAATGGACCCCTGTCTTTAAAACAATACAACTATCAACTCATCAGTCCAGAGAAGACTCTCCCAAAATTCAGACGAGCCTCCCATGCTACCATTTCTCCCCGGTGTTTGAATAATGGATCCATTAACTCTGACTTTGACTGAGATGAAAGAGGCCTAAATTTCCTAGGATGTTTTTCGGATGTTCTGTGACTTCCTGAAAGAGACTTTGTTGTTGTCGCGTTTAGGAAGTTCCGCTACCCTTCACGATGGTTTACTGCCAAGACTGATGTAATTTAATCACTTTCTTCGTCATCAGACATCATCATCTTCTGGAAGGTCATTTCCTTCTGGCATAGTCTGCTGATTCCTTCTCCTGAAGATGGTCTATTAAAATGATGATTTGATGGAACCGGTCTAGGAACCTCAGGTCAAATACTTTTTCCCACAGGACAAGTTGTCATTAAACCGGTCCAGTGTACGAAGGCTGACCAACAGTGCAGATCCAAAAAACATCTATTGTAAACACCAAAGCGGAAAAACAAGACCTTGTGGGTTTATGGGAAGTTGACTGACATCTTCCCGTCATTGTGCTTAGCGTAGCTAACAGTTGGCAGTAGCTTCTTATTTACAGACATGTGAGTGACATCAAGCTTAGGATTTAACCCTCAGCAAGAGATCTAATGAATCTATTTGCCACGAGACTCAATTTGTTTGCTTAAGGCACACATCTCAAACTCAAGGCCTGCGGGACGGTATCCAATTTCTATAATAACCGACCCGCTGGTTTGAACACAAACACACAGATACTACAAATCAGTAAATCAGTAAGTCACACGCACGTATTAATAAATACAACGCACGTTGTAATTAACTGGTGGCGAGCCCGTTCACGTCCTCCAGCTGTTCTGTGTCAGTGCTGTTACGTTAAAAACAAGAAAATATTAAGTTCCTTACATTTAATGTGAAATGTACCTGGAGGCTGTTCATCCACCTTGCAGTTTTCCAAGGAGCAGCTGCTCCTGACTGCAGGAAAAGATATGAGGAGCAACAGTCTACCTTACAGTTTACTGCCCACCCATTTTCCATGGGCTATTTAAGGTTCATTATTGTTGATGCTGTGATGTGATTTTAGATGTAATTTGTAACTGGAAAAATGTCGTTTGGTGGTGGTTTTTAGTATATACTATTTAGTGAACAGTAACAGAAATTGATGTCTGTTACTGTTTCTTATTCCCATGGTTTGTTCAGAATTCTATAAAATGACCCAATTCATTAAGAATGAATATTCATAATACCTCAAATTAAACATGTTCCATTCGAGGGCTGTTCGGCCCTCCATTTGGACTCCATTTTTAACTTTGGCCCCGCTTTGTGATTGAGTTTGACACCCCTGTCTTAAGACAAGAATCTGTCTGTAATAAGCAAATAAAAGTGTTTAAGCAGATCATTTACTGCTTAGGAGGGGATGCACAGCTTATTATTGAGTGTCATTGGACCGATTTCTTTCAAAGTTATTTAGTTTCTAATGATAGAAAATGGTTCAGTTTAGCCTGGGATGAAGAGTGGAACGAAAGGAACTTCATCTCATGCCAGCCTCTCCTCTGTACGTCACATTTCTCCTCTCCCTCTCATCCCAGCAGCCTGTCCTCACTCCATCCATCTAAGCCTCCAGCCAGATGGAGAGTCTGAGCCGAGCCTCTGATTCCACAGGGATGGAACACGACACACAGGCAGAACCCGAGCACCAGAAGGCTGGGTAATAGAACTGAAGCATGATGAAGATCATGTGGACATTTATATGGATGGTGTGAGTATTTTTGGCATGACAGATTTGGGGGCCGATGATCATGGCATGACATGTTGGGACTATGAGGATCTGTCTAAGGAAAACAAAAGCAGGCTCTAGAGATCGCATAATGTGTCGGTTACAATAACAAACAGCCATTTATGTCTGTGGTTACAAAAGCGTTGACAACAGAAAAACACCAACAGATATGTGGACTGTTCCAACGGAACCGTCGTCATGTTCCGCATACGTTCATACGAATGGTGAGAAACCGGATGTTTTCTGAAATTATTCATTATATATAAATGTGGTCTCAAACTCATTCATGACCTAATTCGTAGAGGTGCACAGATGGCAATTTTCTTTGCCAATCACAGATTTTTATAATTGTTTTTCATTTAAGGGTTTAAATCATAATGAGTAATGCATACACAATGCCAACAACTGGCATTGTGTATGTATTCTGACGTGTTGACATGAATTTACCCTCCGTCCTTGCCGCGGTGTGTTTCATAAGCCAATTGCATGACATTTTGTAGTGAAAATAGAACTTCGTAAGCCTTGTTCAGACCATTGTATGTTATATTTTGTTCAGGGCATTCCAGGCTCGTGGCTGGCCCTGTGCTGTTGCTAACTTTAGCGGCTCTGCCAACGTTAGCGTCTTGTAACTGCAGCAAATTTAGACTAAATCGGACCAATGCTTGAGAAATGAATGCCTGAAAACATTAGGGGATAACGCGTCACTCTAGTGCCAGGAATATCCAACTTACCTTTCCCAAAATCAATCCAGTCCTTCCTTGCACTAATGTCTATGAAGGTGTAAGAGTCAAATATTATTCATGAAATTGTTTTTGAGTTCAGTCAACTCAGAAACAGAACTCAAAAAAGGTGCCCCATGTGAGTAAAATATGAACTACTAGAGCAAAGTATGAAATCTACAAGGTAGATCTCCTCCAGTCGATTCGTATGCAGCACAATTAGACTAAATCGGACCAATGGTTAGGAAGTATGTCGGAAAAACAGCTTTTCTTACGTGTGAAGCTCCTTGAATGGATTCATATGCATCACATTTAGAATTAATCGGCGATGATGACCATTACATAAAATCCCAACTTTGCAGGGATATCATTCATTTAAAAAAAAAGGAAAGAGAAGAAAATACTGAGAGCCGACTGCTTGAATAGATCTTTGTAGATCGGTTGGCTCTGTGTTTTGACAACATCTGTCTGTACATGTGACTCTTATGAAGGATGATTTTCAGGGGTTGAATAAAACCCCGTAATAATCTGCTGTACTGAGCTATTTAAACTCTTTATAGTTGATAAATGCATATTTTGCACATTATATAATATGATTTTAATTCCAGCGGCAGTTATCCACATTTCATCAACGGCGTCAGCTTTGCTTTTTGGTAGATCTATATTAACTACAAAATGACTCACAGATTCATGAAGAGGAAGTAAGTTTGTTTACCGTTGAGCTGGGCGTGTTGGTTCCATATCCAGAGGACGGTAAAGATGCCAGAGACCATCGCCGTCCATCCGTTCTGTAGAGAACATAAAAGTAACATTTTACAAAAGAATTCATCATATTAGCATTGTTATCTTGTGCTTACTTTCTCTATATTCCAAAGCCTGATTTTTGATGACCTGTGAGATAATAAAGCTGGCTCTAGGACCAAACCCTGACAAGCTATTTTCACAGACTATGTGGACACATCTGAATTTCAGCTGCACTGAGAAATGTCATTCAGGAAAGTAGTTTGTCCCTCGGGCCTCCTCGGAGAGGAGAGCACAGATGACTCCTCTATGCCTCCTCTACTCAGTGACAGGCGGGCAGACGGATTGGATAAATGAAGACACAGTCTTTAAAGAACCACTGTGGGCTCCCAGAGCCCATAGTGGTCTGACTGAGGAACTGGCCTTGCTCACATAAATCTCCACCGATAGAAGCTGACCATTATTCTAGACCCTCTAGATACTGCTGTCGTTAAGCATGTACGTATTATGCAGGGAGGAAATGTGGTACTCAAAGGTAAAATCATGATAATCCCACCTGGGGTGTCATATCATTTGTTCCTTTTAATAATTCTACAAGATTTTTATGAAGTCTCAGGTGATTGGCAGGTGATAAACATCCATGGAATGTGAACCATGTTTTCCAAATCTATACGATTTCAAACATCCAAAGTTATAAACTAATACGATTGTAGAGATTAATGATCATGTAGTAGAACTGGACTTGAACTGGACTTCTAGACCAGTTCTAGCCGGCCAGAAGCTGTGAGATCGACAGGACCCTACTTGCTCCTCAGGATGTACGAGACCTTCAAATCTGCATCCTGAACTGGTCTAGAAGTCCAGTCTAGAACTGGACTTCTAGACCAGTTCAAGTCCACCTGCTCAGACTCTTTCTACATGAGATTCTAAGCACCCAATTCGCCGAATCCCGTGAAAAACGTGTGCACATAACCGATGAACGTATTCAGTGTCATTAGAACAGCGTGAATAAAGACTGAGGCTCCGGGACTGCGATGTCTTCACCTGTCAGACATGACTCAATCTGCTACACGGCCAGAAGCTGTGAGATCCACAGGAGCCTACTTGCTCCTCAGGATGTACCAGACCTTCAAATCTGCATCCTGTCTGTCCCGTGATGCTCCCCTCTCTCCCCCACTTTGTCTCACGCTGATGTCCTTTCTGCCTGTCTTTCGCCCTTGTTTTTTGTGTCTCTCACACCTCCGACACGAGGGAGGGTGAGAGTAAACATGTCGTCACAGTTGGTAAATGGAGTGGAAGAATGCACCTTCTGCAGGAGGCGAAAGAGAAGTGTGCCGGGTTGCTAGGAGAGAAGTTTCGTGGGCTGTCAAGAGGGCTGCTTCCTGCTGGGGCAACAACACATGCACAGAGGATGAGACACAGGTGACGCGGACAAAAAGGTCTGAATAGAAGGATAGATGTTAATCTGGCCTGTTTATTCCGTGATCCCATGGAGACAGGACAACTACAGACATGCCTTTGTCCATTGCTTCCCATAATGTCCTGTGAAGTCATCTTCATCATCTTCATCAGGTTAGTAATGAAATGGTTGGAAAGTGATTTTTGACTTTTTCAAACCAAAATCACATATCATTTATTATTTTGACTTCTGAATCCTCTGCAGGCTAATGTTTGACTTCTTCCAGCTTTGTTCTGTAATTTCTGTAATATTATGCTTTGATTATTGGACACAGCCTTAATTTGGATTTACATACATATATATATATATATATATATATATATATATATATATATATATATATATATACATCTTATTGTATCTTATCTTATCTTATCTTATCGTATCGTATCTTATCTTATCTTATCTTATCAATTGCTTTTACAGAGGCTACAACTGTTTAACAAACTTTCCAGTCTTTACTCTATATTTAGTGCCGATATAAAGTAAAACGTCCTGAAATTTGTGTTTTATACGGAAAAGGATTAGGGTCAATTATGACCACTTGAAAAATTTTGAGAATAAAATCAGAATTCCCCCCAAACATTTTTCCCGTAGTCATAATTGGCCCTAATGCTTTTCCGTATTCATAAATATTGGGATGTAATTGAAAAAAATTACAAGACCACTTTCCAAAGATCGTTTTGAGCTTTGGCTGACTCCAGCTTTAGAACGATATCAGTCTCATCGTATGACGGTCAGCAAAAATTAATAATTGGGTTAAAATGCAAACTCAAACTTATAAGATTAGTATAATTTTATGTGTTACTGACAGAGGAAGCTGAAAAATTGGTTTTAATTCTGTGGGGTGGGGGATAGTGTAATTAGTATTTTGAAATGAAGGTGATTATTACATATTTCTGTGTGCCTTAAATAAGAGATAAGAGAAGGTCACAGCTGAGGTGTGTACCGAGGTGTCCAGGGAGGGGGAGCGGGGAGTGTGGACGCGGCAGCGTGGGAGACGTGGTGGTCAGGATCAGGCTCTTCCTGTTGCTCGTACGACAACTATAAAGAGAGAGAAAGAGAGAAACGGACACATGAGAGGATTACTCGGCATCGCCGTCACTGTTTGAAGTTACCGCAGCAGGGTTGTGTATGCGTGCTGGGTTTTTTTGATCTCTTTGCTGCGCATGGATATGTGAAGAACATGAAGACGTGCGAATGCGTGGATCACCGCAGCAACGCCACAGAGATAGGGAGAATTCAATTTCCTCAGTCGTCCGTCTCTGTCTGCCTCTTCTCAGCAAAGATAAGACCAGAGGATGAGATGATGAGAGAGAGAGAGGAAAGAAAAGCAGGAATAAAGATAATCCAACTTTATAGCATCCACTTTCTCTAATTTGACCTGGGATCATGAGTTTTGGCGGGTAAATGCCGTCATTACCCCACTGAGCCAATCCACCTGTGGACGTGACTCACGTTTAAGAGATGGTTTCTACCTCACCAACATCCCCTGGAAGCAAACAGAGTCCGCTCCTTGCGTTAACCTCCTTATGTTTTAGGACAATACTCTGCTGCGCTGACATTCTTTTTAGAAAGTATTGTTGTTAGAAATAAAATAAAATGAACTCGGAGCAAAGAGAATGCAAACACGACATTCTCCCAATCAGGCAGAGAACGGTTGGTTTCCCCTCCATCCACATTCAGCCGCTGTCCCGTTACTGCTGACTGGTTCAATCATTTAGACACTTTGCTTCTTCTGTTGACTGTTTTTGGGACTCTGTGTGGATGACCTGCTCGTAACTCAACAGTATGTGATCCACCCGTGGTTCCTGTCCCGTTCAATGATGCATGTTCACCAAGTAGTGAGAGATTCCCTGACATCAAAAACAATGTCTGATCCCACTGCTGAAGGATGTTCTGACATGCTTGCTGACCTTTCTCACGTTTTGTCCTAACCCTGATCTTCCTCAATGATCTTCGATAACGAAGTTACAGAATATTTTTAATCCTGAAAGGACTTTTAATGTTTATAGTGACCTTAAAGGTGATAACAAAGTACCGTGTTAAGAACGCCTGAACGCATCTGAGGCTCATTCAGGCGTCAACACCGCAGAACGCTGCAGGTTCACAGAGGCAGACATGATGTTTTATAAAATCCACATTATCATCGTATAAATTACAGATGCATACCAATAAGCCTCTTTGGGGGAAAATTCGGTCATGCAACCTAATTAAAGAATATTAAAAACCTCTCCCTGACGTTGTTTGTGGCCGTGTAAACACCTCTATGGAGAGCGCCGAGCCACCCAGACCATGTGACTCCCACCATGTTCAGCGTATGCTTCCTGCTGCAGTGACTGCAGCCACTGGTGAGTAAAGCCTCCAGTCTAGATTAAGACGAATTCAGAGTTTGAATAAATTATAAAGGATTAGATTAAAGTTTATTCTGATGTTGATCAACATTTTCATTACTGCGTCCGTCTCCGTCACCTCCTGTGCTGTTATAGAGAATCTCTGAATAAAGCACTAACTGAAGTCTAGAGGCAGATAGAATGCATTTATCCCATAATGCATTTGGACGTGTATAGCTTTTGAATACAGATGAGTGAGAGAGTTCTGGCTGAACTGAGTCTAACTATTGTGACTTCTGATGACTTTAAGCTCCACAGCTCAGCCGGCGGGAGGTTTGTGCAGTGAGATGGTCAATACAGATCTGTCAGTCCCATTTAAATGGGCGGGGTTTGTAGTCCACCGTGTCACTTCAGATAATTTGTTTTCCACAACTTTATATAAAACCTTTCGCCTGATTAGAAAATTAGATACATGTCCACTGCTTAGCTTTTTCAGACACTGCTGACTATGGGTGGGTGTGGTTGTTAGCTGTTTCTGGGTGTGGTTGTCAGGTGTTTATAGCTGTGGTTATCATCTGTTTCTGGGTGTTGTTGTCAGCTGTTTATAGGTGTGGTTATCAGCGGTTTCTGGGTGTTGTTGTCAGCTGTTTATAGCTGTGGTTATCATCTGTTTCTGGGTGTGGTTGTCAGCTGTTTATAGCTGTGGTTATCCTCTGTTTCTGGGTGCGGGGGTCAGCTGTTTCTGGGTGTGCTTACCAGCTGTTTATAGGTGTGGCTTTAAGCTTTGTTTTGGGTGTGGTTGTCAGGTGTTTATATATTTGGCTGTGTGCTGTTTCAGGGGTTTATAGGTGCAACTATCCGGTGTTTATATGTGCTGCTGTCAGGTGTTTAGAGGTGCCGTGTCAGGTGTTTACGGGTGCGCTGTCAGGTGTTCGTAAGTGCGACTGTCACGTGTTTATAGCTGTGGCTGTCGGGTGTTTATAGGTGGATACAGTGGCTCACCAAAGAGGGACTATCCGATTATCAGAATACTGGATCATTGTAGTTAAGCGACGTGTGTGAAACGTTATCCATAAGTTTGTTGTTAAAGGCTGGAAGAAGAAAATACTGTCTGATTCGCTAGCTGAGAGACTCACTCCTGAACCTCCATTCACCACTGTGGGCCTTGAGATCTTTGGATCATGGACTATTATGTCACGTCGTACAAGACGAGGAGTTGCAGTCAACAAACGTTGGGCACAGTACATACTGAACTGACTGAACCCTTTTCAACAGACAGTTTTATCAACGGGCTGAGAAGATTTTATCAGTTTGTGGACCAGCCATTGCCACCGCATCCTTAAAGTGTAAGCCAAATATCGATGAATAACTGCTATGTCATATGAAAGTGTATTGAATTCCTGAGAAGTCTGTCAATCACGTACCTGCAGCCGCCCCCCTGCCCCAATCTCTGACGGGAAAACTAATACTGACTTTGACTGTCTTTGAATGAAGAATTTCTATGTGAGGAAAAGGATTATTGCAGAATGTCTGAACGACCAAAATCATCCAGCAGCGAATATAAAAAGAAGAGGATACTGAGGGAGTGAGCAGTCCAAAAAAAGAGGGGTTCATTTCACAACATGTTGGTCCCGTCATTTTAGCAAGGATGACGCTAACACAAGAGAGGAGATGGCTAGCACTGCGCTGGTAATGCTGTGGAAGAAAGTTTTTTCTCAACTCCAGGAGCACGGAAACATATTTGGCATTTTATAGGATATTCCATCCCTCAAGGTGAAGAACACCTTTACTGGAAAAAGTCCTGACACACAACAACTCCAGGGACGGTGAAGGTCAAGTACTTTTCGGGAGTTCACTGCGTGAGCAGACTTGAAGTAAACGACCACACGCACATATAGAATCAGTTTTTCCCTAATTCATTTCTAGTATTGCCAGTATTATCCCCTCCACCCTTCAGTTGCTACAGGAGAAAGCACTTTCTCAAAGCAAACAAAAAGTTCCTCGGCAGTACAAGGAAAGAAGACCGACATAATGGACTGGATGATCTCCGTAGAGCATAAACTGGCGCAGAAAATCTAAATAAATGTTGCAAATAAAACTTTTACTGCGATGGAAACCTGCCATGTACACTTCTAAAAAGGTCAACTGTATTTGCACTTCATGTTGCCGACATTTGCTTGTGCTCGGCACACAGCAGAAAGTGGTGTGAAGGAGATATTTAAACTGCTACAGTTGCTGCTATTGGATAATTTGTGAAATATACGTACGTGCTGTCATTACTCTGCGGTGAAGGATTTGGAACCAGAACTACTGGAGTGACATTGCAGACCTGTTTGTTCTGTTATTTGTATATGAATCCGCAACATGCCCACATATTGCGTCAGTCATACTTTCATTATTATTGAACCGCTGCGTTGCAGTATAGACTGTCTGTTGTTGTTATGTTGGAGTTGTGTTGCTGTTATGGTCACAAATAGAGAGGCGGCATAATTATATTTTGCCTACACCGGTAGAAGGGCAATTCTCTACTCTCTGAATTCACAGTAAGTGACTATTTAAAGAGTCGATCATTCTGCCGCCCTCCCGCCTATTTGCTTACACATCCCTCTGAGCCTCTGACTGCAATCCTATTAAGACATTTGTGTTTACAGATAATGAATGCGTTTCATGGTATCACCTAAACTATTACATCTCATCCGTCTGTTTTAACACGGGATTTCCTGATCGAGGAATTCCACAAGCCTCATGGTTTTTGATAGAACATGGAAATGTGATGGACATAACAAGCAGCTCGACTATTACTATTACTACCAGAACTACTGAACCGGATCAATAATACCCTTACATGAACTGGTTCCACATGTCTGCTTCATAAGCCTGGGAGGGCTGGAGCAAAGGTTGCAGAGAGGTAGAGGTGTTAGCCGGTGAAATCATGACATGGAAGCCAGATGACACCAAAGTTTTAGGGGAAAGGGTGTGACTACAAACAAAACTGAAAAAGGAAAAAAAGATGAGAGAAAAAGAATAAACATGCAGGTGGAAGAGCTCTCAGTGCTGCTCATCACCATCAGAGTTGCAATATAAACATGACCCAGTTTTTCCCCCATTGCACACATGCATAAGTATTTTCCCACTTCGCAAACACGACAGAATCCACAGAGCACTCTCTGGAACATTGTTCTCTGTGACCCTGAGCAGGAGACACAGAGGAGAACAGCAAAGCTCTAACAAACACAGACAAGCTGGAGCCTTCATCCTCTGGATGTTCATACTCCTCCCTCTACCAACAATACACACCCCATTAATATTGATCAAACCAAACGGCCCATTCATATAAAACCACTTTCATAAGGTATATGAAGCAGAGACAGAAGAAAGAGAAAGTGAGATGACTGAAGCCCTTTCAAGGAGATGAAACAAGAGAGGCTGAGGCAGCGATGGAGGAAAGAACGCCTGTGTGAGGGTTTGGGTAACACTGTTGTGGTAATATTCACAACATGAGGAGAAATGGTCCGACACAGCAACAACAGAGGTGGGGAAATTGAATGTGTGTTGGTGGATAAAATGAAAGAAGATTCAGGGATGCAAAAACAAAACACTATCAAAAATGCAAAAAATGTGTTTTATTTTCCGGTTTAAAATCTACAGCCATGAAGCGTGCATCGACCGCTTCTCCTCTACACTGTTAAAAGGTGGAGTAATATCTGGAACGGCATTAAAGGTGCAGCATCTTATTCCAGGAAAAAGAATCCGAGGAAGTTGCTAGCAAAGCTGTGGGGAATGGGAGAGGAAGGAGGGAACCATGGTGACATGATGGCTTGTTGCTATGCAGCTGGCAGCAAGGAGGCTTTGATGCTGACCAGGGACCACAGCAAAGGAAAATAATGCCATGTCAAGATCACAGTTCCAGCGTGTGAGGGGAGAGAGGGAGGGGAGAAACTCATTTCTAATGGTGAAACAATGTACGATGCCAAGCATATCTCTTCCGGAAGGTCACAGATTTCATCCTTGCAGAAAAAAAGAGAAGCAACTTCCCAGAAAAAAGAGAGAAATTAGTTTTTTTACCATCAATGTCTTCATTTACACTTAGGGGTCACAACTACTGTCCTTCTAGTGCCGGTCCAAAGCCCGGATGACTGTGGAGGGTTGCGACAGGAAGGGCATCCACTGTAAAACATATGCCAAATCAATATGCGGAATACGAAACTGATGTCAAACCGAATCCACTAGAGCACAGACAAAAACAAATACCCTCACACTACTATTAGACATCAGGGAGGGATGGAAACGGATGATCCGCTATGGAGACCCCAAAAGGGAATAGCGGAAGGATGAAGAGAAGAAGTCCTTCTTTGCAGTGAAGGAGTGATATTCCAGGTCAAGGAGCTAAACAATGTGAAGGTTAATGTATAATGGTCATCTCACTCCCAAACCAATCCTGCAACAACAACAAAATCTTCCATATATATATATATATATATATATATATATATATATATATATATATATATATATATATATATATATGGATACACTCACAGAAACACATACAAACATATTTTCACTGGAACTGGAACTGTTTCCCATGTTGTGGCTGATCAGTGTAGAATAGAAAAAAATTGACATCCAAACAAGAACCATCCCAAATGTGACAGTGCCATAAATGATACGGTACGGTACATTTACGGTACGGTACCGTACGGAGACGGTATAATACACTAGTGTTTTATACACAGTGTATAGTAATATACACTGAGCAGCAGCATCATAAGAACCAGTAACTGGGATAAACGTTGTGGCTGATCGGTGTCAGTTCTCCTGCAGCAGTGACATCATCACAATCAGCCAAAGATTGCCATGCGGTGTCGCCGTTATACAGATAAGCTTCTGTCGACTACTAGTCCGTCGTAACATTTTTACGAGAAACGGCAGCAAAGGCCTGAGAATGTTCGCAGCTTGTGTGGATTCCTAGACACTCCCCAATCATTAACTGAAATAAGATAGTGAAAAGCTGTTTGAGTCAGAAAACACTGATTCTTTCACCAAACCACTGAGAAATGCAGTTACTCTACTGCATTTAGAAATACTGATTCCTTATTACTTTTGGAGGAGACTCCAGTTAGTAAGTTCTTTAGAGATACAAACAATTACAGCTTACAATGGCAATTAATTACATAAGCCACCTTATTTTGCTTTTAAAGGTAAAAAAAACAACACCATTGATTTTATTTTTGAGCTTTGAAAGGATTGTCATACCTTTAAGTGGGCCGCTAAGCTTTGATTGAATAATTGACTGTCCACAGGTAGGGAATGCTCTAATTATTTCCTCATTAAAATGAATCAAATGGTGAATTGATTATTTAGATTTCTGAAGATTATCTTTTTGTGTTTTTATTTGTTTTAACTCTTGGAATCAGGCTTCAAAGTGTACAACAGGTATAGTGGAGAAAGTAATGGACACAGACAGTATATACAATATATATATTAATACCAATGGAGGTTTCCAAGTGCCTTCATGCCCTTTATCCAACTGTCCCATCTACAGAAATAAAAGGTAAGAATAGTGGGAAAAATACTCCCAGTGAGGGCCTCAGGCTCAACACTCTCCTCACTCAGCTCCATCAGATCTCCACTTGACTGCACTGATCTCAGTGCTACACCTCCAAATTAATGTCAGGCCCAATGCACAATATCTGGGAGGAAAATCAAAGAGACACAATGTACTTTTCTTTCTCCTCTTTCCTTCCAGGTCCCAAGCAGCCCTAACAGCACTTCAAAACCTCTCAGCCAGCTTCAAACACACCCTGGTTTTTTCCCCCTGTAATAGGTTCAGATGTGCCGTTTCGGTTTGTGGAACTACACACATGCTGACAATAGCGATATCACCCACACATAAATTTAGTACCCTTGAAGAGCCAGTGTCCTGAGAAATCCTTTCCTGTACGAGAAGCCCTGAGAGGGAGATAGTGAAAGAGAAGGAGCATCAAGAAGAATAATAGTCCAATCACCTTTAGAGCAAAGGAGAAGGATAGCACCCTTTACTGAAATGAGAGGCTAAAGAGAGATGGAGCCACTACAGTATGCACCTGTGAGGATTAAAGCCTGACTATCCCTCAGGGAGCATGGATCACTTAACCAAAGTCTGACTCAAGTGTCCTGACCTGTCTCTGACCTCATTTGGTTCCCACATTATCGGTTTGTGAAATGCTGGATTGAGGGGACGTGTGTGTTGGTATGTTTTACTGTTTGTGAAAGTCCTGTCTTCCTGTGAGCTATATGCCCATCAATACACACACGCACACACATGCACACGTGCACACACACTCACACACTGAACACAGTTTCTGTGCTGCTCTCTTGGCCAGGTCACTCTTGGAAAAGATCACATTAATCTCAAAGAGGATTTTACCTAAAATAAAGGATATATAATCCAGTGTTTTCAGGCATCATTATTTTTCTTTAGCATTCAACCAATTGTAATGTGAGTTCACGAGTGCTTCACACTAACTGCTGCCACGTTAAACATCCCTGTGGGAAACATAATGCAGTTCACAATTTAAGAAAGTAGGGACAAATATTCCATTGAAATTCTCGGTGACCTTTAGCTTGAAAATTTTAGGGGTAAGCAAAAGCAGAGTCTCCTTTACTTGGAATTTTGCACATTTGCGAGTTGAACTGGAATATCAGCTTCATTGAGCTAGCTAGCATTAGCTACATACGATGAAGGATCTAAAAATCCAAAAAGAATAAAGCTGTACATCACGTAGGTGGTGAAATGCCCTACGTTATACGTCTGAGTTCTATTGGACTTCCCTTTTTTAATGTGAAGATTTAATGTGCGTAACATTCCTTGTCTCATGTTTCCAAATGGTTAATTCCCACCTCGTCTTCCACACAAGTGAAGGAGACTAAGCAGAGACGTATCAAGATGGGATCTGATCACAGACATGCACAAATATTTACACAGCTCCTTAACGTTATTGCCGGTTTGTCTGCTTTTGTCTTTATGTTCCACAATCGTTGGATCAAGCCTTCTTTCATGGTAAATAGGTTTTAGTTTCAAATAAAGAGTGGTAGGCTAGTCTTCAAAGAAGGGCTTGTGTAGGTCACATGACAGATCCCACACGCACAGGAATAATATCTTGCTATTGCAAGATCAAACCCGTATTTTAAGATACGATAAGATAAGATAAGATAAAATGGTTCTTACCAAATCTTGGTACAAACCACAAGTTTCTGTGCCGCCGGATGGAACAAAGAACAAATATAATGATGATGATGAAGATGTGATCAGATGCATGCTGATATCTCACTCAAACAATCGAGAGAGAAATTTGTTCCTTTATTGCTATAGTAAAACTTCCTTTCATCAAATAAAAAATACTGTCTTGTTGGCATCTTGCTGCAGAAAACAGGTTACCCTTTGTGGGACATTTATGGTCCCCAAGATGCCACACCCCTTTTATGATCTCGGCTGATCTGAGTTATCGAGATCAGATTTTGATGGGTAGGCTATTAGATCTTACAGGGACTTAATGGAGTCATTTTTGTCCATGCGTAGTAAATGAATGAATGAATTCTTCATGACTTTAGAAGCACATACCTTGTGATTGAGCCTAGACAGTGGTTATGTAGATTGTACATTCTGGATCCAGATGACGAACTGGATCACAGCAAATAGAAGAGAGCTACATGGACCTTGATCTACCTCGACAAAACGTTAGCTCAAAATCTGTTGATAACTTTTTGAGAAGTCTTTAGATCAGACAAACACCCCAACAACACCAGTGGTTCAAGTTCAAACAACTTTATTTATCCTACTGGGGCAAATGGATTCGAAGCAGCCCATATACAAAACACAGAAAGACAATACAAGATAAAGATAATAATAATAAAAAAAGCTGACTAAAATCCAGAGATGAGATAGATAAGATAAAGGTTACCGGTGAAACAGTAAAAAGGGATAGGAACAAAATTGCCTCCTTGATGGAGGTAATTATCTCATAAACGGATGTGAGATTGATCAAACAAGATGAACAATGTCCGTCAACAAACAAACAACCTTATGATTAAATGGTTAAACTTTGCATCCAGAATAATGCAAAAAGAATGAATGAAGGAAAGCAGAAACACCAAACAGAAGAAAGTTGAAGACAGATAATGAAGGAAGAAAGAAAAGAGCGAGGGAGGTGCGTGTCTGTATGATTATGTAACCCTGGTGAGCTGGTCCCTAATGGAAGAGCGGACGCAGATATCACCCCAGGGTCCCGCACTCCATCTCACCCTCCCCCCCTTTCACCTCTTGCATAACCTTCTTTGTCCTCCTCCTTCACTGTCATGATCTAAATCGCTCATCCCCTTATTCTCCTTTTGTTCCTAGATGTGACTTAATTGGAGGAGCAATCAAAAGGTGAAGGTTTGAATGTCTTTATCTAGTGTGTACACACTCACAAACATACATATATATATATATATATATATATATATATATATATATATATATATATTTATATATCCTGCATATATCCTGCAAGAGTCTCTTTGACCACTGTCGAAGGGACTCTGCTGTTTTCTGGGCTGAGATTTGTCGGGGTTTCGGTTGTCATAGGAGCCGGTGAGCACTGTGGATAAAGCCACCATGAGAGACTGTTCAACATCTACAACCAAAGGAAAAACCTACAGACCTTCAACATCAGCACATCATTGATTCTGTTGACACAGGACTGACTTTAAATTATCCTAAAAGGTTTGATTATATGATTCATTCTTATTGGAATATCACAATTTGATCTGCGGTTCAGCTCAGCAAAAGTATTATCTTCTTTAATGCGTTGAGAATTAGTTGCAGCCACAACAAAGCGTTTTATGAGCAGAACCATTCCCCCCCACTACCAACACCCCCACCGACCTCCCAGAAATAACAAGTCCACTCATCCAACCCTCTCTGACTCATCTAATCATGGACCGGTCACAGCAGACAGGGAATCAGCACTTATGCTGTAAATGTCACTGCCATGAGTGGATGCACCTTTTAAAACTGAACTCCCATCAGGGTCAACAAAACCACAACCAGGGCCAAAGTTTAAAATAAAAGGTGAACAAAAGTAGTTGTCAATAGCAAAGTACTTCATTTGTAAAATCTAAATGTTGCTCTGTTGATTCTCAGAAGTATTTACAGATCACTTATTATACTTAAACATAGAATTAGGAGTAATGTTGTTATCTGGATCACACTTCATTAAAAACTGTGGTTCAGAAGAATTAGCACAGACAGGGAGAGCAAAGTGAACTCATTTCTAAATGTCTAAATAAGAAGGATTGGATAACAAGATTAAGAATGTCAGAGAAGTAACACACAAATGCTCTCAATAGCATATTAAGGTGCACAAACTAACATTTCTAAGAGCTACAGTTTCTCTGCTATGCTTATATTGAGTGAGTGTACCATAGAATGATATTTATATTTGCAAAAAGTTCATTATACATAATGCAGGTGAGGTGATACGCTCATACATTAACGCTCTTATGAAACGCTACAAAGTCTCATCAGTGGTCACATGATGTGAATACAACAATGTGTGGTTGACATGTATGAAAAATGATGATGGGAGGCAAAAAGTCAGAAAAGGTTGTTGCAGTTCACCCATGTACGTATATCTGAACTAAAAGGTGAATTAATTGTCTCAAAATTATAAAATGTCATTATATTGTGACAGTGCAAACAAGCTAATATCTGTCGCAATGACTTGACAATAAACATTGTGAGGTATTTTAGTGAGAACCAAAGTGGTGGACATATTGATTAGACAACCGGCTGACACTGCAGTTCTTAGAGCTTGCTGACAGAAGAATCATTGGACTGTCTGTAGGGGTTTATGGATGCTCTACAACAGGGGTGTCAAACTCTATCCAAGAGGGGGCCAAAATTTAAAACACAGAGGACTGAACAGGACTCACATTGGCCATGTTTACCATGAGGTATTATGGCAATTTATTCTCATTTTATTTAATCAGTTTATAGAATTCCGAACAAACCAAGGGAATGGAAAAAAGATAAAATTCTAAATAGTTTAGCATCATTAATTTTTATGTCTCCGTCTCCTTCCATATGTTTTAAAGTTACATTTAAAATAATTCTATTTTTAAGTGACAATATCAACAAATGGGAACTTTAAATAGCTGCTTGTAAATTGCAGGGTGGGATTTAGCTGTTTTTTCTAGCCTTTACTGCAGTCAGGAGCAACTGCACCTCAGTATGAACAGCCTCAAGGTGCCTTCCACGTTTAATGTAAGTAAAACATTACAACAAACACACTCTAGTTTTAAAACCTGGAGCCTATCCCAGCTGACATCGGGCAAAAGGCCCGGTACGCCCAGGACGGGTCGCCAGTTCATCACAGGGCCGACACATAGAGTCATACAACCACTCACACTTCTACGTGCAATTTAGTGTCACCAATTCAACTATATCGCATGTTTTTGGAATGTGTGAGGAAGCCAGAATTCCCGGAGGGAACACAGAAAGGCCGTCAGAGGTGGATTCGTACCGGGTACCTTCTTGCTGTGAGGCAGCAGCGCTAAACACTACGCTTTTATTTTTTTTTAAAAACATAAAAAAACAAAAAAGTAGCTGATGAGGATAAATGCTACTGTGCCACACACATGGTGACTCATGGACTGGATGCATTTATACACGAATGGATGCAGCAGGGTTGCTTCAACCCATTTATAATGGATGGTGGGTTTAATAGCATCCTACTGACGGAACCAAGATGTGATGTGAAAGAGAAAAACTGAATCCAAATGGAAGCTGTCTCGAGAGATGTCATGGTGGTAAAAATGGGAAGTAGTGCAGTAAAGTGAAGAACAACAGTGAGGCTTGAAAACAAGCGTTCTAGCCTCATTTAGTTTTGGATTATCCATGACGACCCGGTACGAGGGGCCAGCAAAGACAAGAGAAGAGAGGATGGGTAGAGAAATGGAAAAGAGACTGTGAAGAGACAGACAAGTGGGCTGTTTGGATTTAAAAGCATGTCTGCACTTTTGTTATAACCTACAAGGCTGCTAAATGCTTTCAAGCATGTATAATTTCATCTGGAAAACCTTTGGTATTTAATATAAAGGATTGCGTAAAGTCAGCGAAATGGAATTTGCATAAATATATTCATCATCACCAATTGAAACACCTATAATTTACTTTCTGTTTTCATTTTTAAGGCTAAAATGAGCAGTAATGAGGTTAGGGACAAGTGTGTCTTGTATGGAACAGGTACAAGCTGTAATTCATGTTTGCACTTTAAACCAGTCACTTCAAACCGCTCAAGTCAAGATAAAACCACTTTATCTGAAAAGTTACATAGCATAATCTTGTCAAGTTCCGAGTCGTCTGCTGTGATTTGTTGGGAACAGCTGGACACTGTGTTTCTGCTTTTTCTCTGAAAGTGGAGACTGAACTAAAAAATTAGCAGAAATAAGTGCTGAGGTACTACAGGATTAGGTGGTTATAATCTTTTCATAGTTTGTCTGTTTATCTGCTAGTTGGTTTATCTGTGTGTTGGCTGGATTAGGGAAAAACTACTTGATGTTATTACTCAGAGAGGAGGAACTGGGGTCAGACCTGAGGCAGAGTCACTGCACCGCGTTCTAATGTGGAAAGTAGATCCACAAACAGATCCAGAAGAGCAGTCTAAATGTAAACAAGAGGCAACCACAGAGTGAAAGGCAGACAAATGGGTTTGGAGCCCCAAGTAAAAAAATAAATCCAGGCAAAAAGCTCAAACATGAAGCGAGGAAAAGACAAACAAATCCAAAGTCCAGAAACCATCATTAACTATAGAAGTACACGAGGACTGAGGCTGAAAGGAAGGATACAAGGATGATGATAAACCGGCACATAAGGAAATAGACACACAGACACACAAACTACTCATAGAAGAAAGTATGACCGCTGCAGAGCAGCAAATAGTTAGTCTGGAGGGAAAGTCTAAAAGGAAACAGAGGAGAAACAGATGAAGAACATTGAGGACAAGGAATATGAAACAGGAGGTACACAGACACAAAGGGGAACGCGAGGATTGAAAACACAGAGGACTACACAGAGGGAATGAGGGGGCGACAAACATTACAAGAAGAGAAATGACGGGAACTTTAAAGCATAAGAAGTGGCGGAAGGGACATAAAACAGGAAACTAGGAAACCCAAAAGCTAAAACCATTAAAGTAAACCTTAAAAACAAAGACCAGCTAATCCCCAAACAATGAGCATGAGGCGATAAACTATGAAACTATGAGACTTGATTGAACGGCAAAGGCAGATCATAGGAACCCATTACATTTAGAGGGGACCTGGATTAAGGGACAGATCTGTAATTGTTTTTCTTTTCCTTTCCCTTGCTGGAAGTGCATAATATGGCGTTGAACTAAAGTGGAGATTTTTAGGAATCACGGACAAAATACAGAGGTCTTGACCTCGGTGACCTCACTGGTGGATGTGACCATGGACACATGGTGGAGGACTGGGTGTATCCGTTTTTTTTACTTCCATATATCAACTTCAATATTGCATGAATGCAGAGGAAATCTACTTTGATGTGTTTTTTTTTTACTTTGCCCATGCCGCTCCCTCATATTCAGTCTCCCTTCTCCTGGTTGCAGTCACATACCCAGGCCTACCAGGCCTACCTGGGTATGTGACTGCACAGGTGCTGGTGATGTGGAGGAGGAGTTACAGAGGAGCTGAGAGTGAGGAGCCCGGGGAATAAACAGTACTTGGCTAACTGCTTTTCTTTTTGAATTAACTTCTGTCTCTTACAGCTTTTTTGGTTAATCGTGGCATGTCTAGATTGTCAGGATTTTTAGTATGTCAGTCTTTTGTTATAGTTTGGCTGGAGACTAAAGGTAGTCTGTGTATGACTGTATGTGATCAACAAAGGATTTCTTCTTCTTCTTCTTCATTCAGTTTCAGCTGAAACAAACCCCCAGACAACCCCTTAGTGTGTAAAAAGAAGAAAGAAGGGAGGTTTAAAAAAGAGAGATGGCTAAGGTACAGGGGTGAAAATGAGGCCAGAGTAGGAAAACATGACAACTAAGCAAAGAGCAAAGGAGATTAAGACTTGCTGTAAAACCCACAATGGGTTTCAGCACCATGGACAGCATGCAAGCTCCCGGCTGGCCTTAATCAGACTCCAACAGACGCCCAGCATCCCTCCAGCTGACCTCCTCCTCATCCACATTGAGACTGCACTCAACACCGCCAGAACCTCTCAGGTTTCCTCACGGCTTTCCGAACACAACCAGCTCATCATGCTCTGCAGCATTTGTTGTTCCTCAGTGGTGGGCCCTGTTCTCTCCAAAATGGATAAATCTGAGGAAGGATGAGAAGGTTGGTAAGAAAGAACACTCACCTGCTAGTCTTGCGAGGCAGTGGCAATTCCTTCTGGAAGAAAGCCGGAGAAAGAAACAAAGAGAGATCAGTTACTGCGAAACTTCTATTGCTGTACCCTCTTTCACATTAAGGGGTATTTTTCTGTTTTCTTCTTGAATTTTATGCTTTTCTTTAAAAGATTTTTGATTGGACAAAAACAGTCCTGAATGCTGCTTTGGATTAGGTGGAGAGGGGGGAGAAGTCTGAATACTGTTAAAATAGTAGTTCTTGTAAAAAAAAAAAACGTAAAATGTATGTATTTTAATTGAAAATAATCTGTATCATATATCCATGGATAGATCTTTCCTGACAGATGTTAACCAAATTAAGTGTTTAATGTGTATTCATGCGCTGAATATACTGAATATATGTGTATAGCTTTACTATGTTCTAATAAACTAAATCAATTTAGGATATGCACTATAAGGCCCTTATTGTGTCTGCTGACAAAGTTAGAATTAAGATAGCATAAAGCTATTGAATGTTGGCTGAACCCTGACCCCAGACAGTTCCGTAAATAGCTTAACGGGAACAAGGCACACGATGGCTCTCAGTGCTATCAGCGTTAATGCCAATTTTAGAAGCTCTTTATTGGGGTCAAGTTTAATAGTAGTTAGAGCAAAAAACCCACAATGAGGGAGAACAGACATTATTTGTTAGTGCTCATGATAAAAACCTTATCCCATGTCATGTTGGGAGTGAAAGAATACTGTTAAGAAATGTGAGTAATATATAGTACAGTTTATACATATACAGTGCTGTGGAGTAGCACTGAGCCCCTGCCTGATTTCTGTTATTCCTGTGTATATCTCACAGGAAGCTATAAAACACAGACAACCTGTATTATCAATGTGATAATTAAGAGTATACATCCTTATTACTGCCAGCCCTCTTCAAGTAGCTCTTTAATAGACCATATTCCGATGCTCGTCAGTCTTAACAGTAGCACACTCTGCTAAAATGATGAGAAGTTCCAGATGACATGAGGAAGAAGCTGATTGAAATACATCGTTCTGGGGAGGGTTGCAAAGCTATTTCTAAGGTGCTTTCTCATGCCCCAGTTCTTTGCATAATAACAGACGTCTATATTTATTTTGAAACCAATCAGATTTCCTGCTTCTGTTTTCTTCCAGCACCTCCTGCCCCCCCTTATCCTCCCATGTCCAGATGGAAAGAGGACATTCTGCTGAGGCAGACACCCTCAGCACAAAATGAAAACAGTGTTTGCAGAGCCAGATCTCATGCCAGCACAGCCTGACTTTTTACAAAACCCTCCACAGCGAGAGCGAGATGGGGAGGGGGGCAGAGAGAGTAAACAAAGGTGGAGTCGATGGGGGAGAGAGCGCTCATGCTTTCACGCCCTAAGCCTCAACATTCAAGCCTTACACTTCCTGTGTCAGTGATCTCAGGGGTGAGCCATTGCAGTACATAATAGCTGATGCAAGTAATGCAGTAGCGGCTTCACGCCTGCTCCCGTCACAAACGGGGTGATGATGTTGTTAAGGTGCTGTTAGCATCGCATCGATCGCCTTCTGACCAAAGTCAATGCAGTTATTAGGTGAACCTTCAGACACAGATTATGTTAACAGGAACGTGTGCTGCTGCGGATCTGCTGTGAAGCACAAACTACTATATTACAGTAATTAACTGGCAGAATTGTTATGTGCAAAGGAATGTGTTTCTCCTTGCAATTTCTTATTTTACTGTCAAATTATAGCATTTTACTAAATAAAAATACAGTTGATTACTGTATTCTTGCAGATGTTTCCTCTGCTGAGGTTTTTGTCAATGAAGTACGGTATATTTACAGTATGTAAACTGGACAGTTTGAGTCCTGAATGCAATGTTAAATCAAAAATATTACTGTAATACTATGACTGATATGGTCTTTATTTAGACGGCACCTTTTCTTTTCTGACAAAAGGAACAATTACCACATTCACAAGTGACTGAAGCTTTTCAACCAGTCTAGATGTAAATGTATCAGAACAAGGTTTTCCTTCAGTACTGGGTGTATTCAGCCATTTGAACCCTGAACTACACTGATATCGTATATATACTCGTTATCGAGTGACATAAGTCAACCTTTTTATTCTCCCTCAAAGTGTCACAATATTGAGAAACTGCATAAAATGACCTTTGACACAATAGTAACGATACATACATAGATAGATAGATAGATAGATAGATAGATAGATAGTTAGATAGATAGATAGATAGATAGATAGATAGATAGATAGATAGATAGATAGATAGATAGATAGATAGATAGATAGATAGATAGATAGATAGATAGATAGATAGATAGATAGATAGATAGATAGATAGATAGATAGATAGATAGATAGATAGATAGATAGATTGAATACAGCAGAATACTGGACTTAAACTGGATCCTTCAGTCGAAAATGTAGCTCCTTTACGGGCCCTGATTCAGAAGAATGCTAGATCTGTTCCTGTGGGTGCCTGAAACTCTGTGTCACATGGACAATCTTGCAACAAAGCAGGATTTTCTATGTTGTCATGCGAGGATAGGACCCGGAGGAGGGAGAGAGAGCATAATGATGCACCATACTGGAGGGTACCCCAGGTAAAGCACCCTCTCATCATCTCAGGATCATAAGCCAATCACAACATTCTAAGTGGAATCCCATGGGGTTACGTACAAACAGAGACAAATCCCTCTACAAGGACAATCTTCAACCTATTGATCCCTTTTGACTTTGTCTTTCATTGATCAGGATAATTGACCCCAGCTGTCAGAGCCAAGGAGATGATGGTTTACAAGAGTGAGAGATATCAAGAAAGGCTTTCCACTGATGAGGAGGATTATCTCCCAGCAGTCCAGCATAGCCGCTCCCAAATGAAATAATCCCCTCACGTGATTATTTCACACATGCTGTGTCTTTTTTCATGTGTACATTAGTACGCATTAGTACAGCAGCAGTGCGAGGCTATTAACAAAGGGTTCTGGGACCATCACTCCAAAGTCCCATGAAACGTTCTGAGTATTTTAGGACATTTCTTTTGCAAGTATATTTATTGCAAATTAATTTTAACTGTAACTGCATTATTCCAGAGGCTAATATAATTACTACTAGAAGACATCATTTTATTATAGCTTTATTATAGTTGTTGCTGAACATGTCTGTGTCTTTTGTTGTGATTGGGCACTATACAAATTAAATTGATTTGAGCTTGACCGGTCAGAATAGCATTGATCATCTTGTTTCAAAGGAGACCTGGGATATAGTATCCAGTCAGCAGTGGACATTTTTCCCTTGAAGTTGATGTTTTAGTTTTAATGTTATGGCTGATCGTTGTAAAACCACCAATTGATACTTGAAATCCACAGTAGCTAATTTTTAAAAATTGTAATTTGTCCATGCTAATTCAGATATGCAAAAAGTTCAATTCTAAAAATTAAAAGACAAATATAAAGTACTTAAAATTCCCACAGTAAAATAAAAATATTGAGCCTTTTCTGTCTTTTTTTCACAGAACCCTCATTAAAATAAATCACATCCCCAAAATGAGCCTAGATTCAACAAGTAACCATGGCAACCTGCCATCTACTCCGGAAACAAACTCAACAAAAAAAAACTATCGAAAAAATCTAAATAACAAAAAACATTAAAGAGCGTTTGTAAAATTGTTCTGATACGTTCTGGAAACAAAACATGAAGGACAGATGGACTGAACCCATTCATTTATTCCCTTACCCTTTATTCATGGGGGGAATAAAATTGTTTGCGAACACAGTCACTACAATGTCGAACTTTTTAAGTGCTCGTAATTCAGACCAAGATAGCAAGCTGACGTCAGTATTTAATGACAGCTGCTACAAGAGCAGTATTAAAGTATTAAGTATTCAAATAAATGTACGTAACCTGTTAACCCTTTGAAATTACCCCTTGACCATTTTTGGAACTGAATTCTGAATGTGAGCATCTGCACTTCTAGTCAACTTAAGGAGCCAGTTGGCAAACGCGACAAAAGTGCTGCCGCCTACTGGTGCCTGAAATAGTAAATAAGCACAATCCACATGTTGCTTTCACCCTTCCTTCCCGGTTCATGGTTGCAGAGTCCACCGAACATGTAAAACTGTGACTAAGAGTGTAATAAATCTACAAACTTTGTTACAATAAGACTGCTATCATATCCTCAATGATGTAACCTTTGGTAATCCTGTAGAAATTCCATTAAAAAAGTCTTCACCTCACTTAGATATTGTAATTCTTAGGAATTAATATTTCATAATATGTGCTTGAAATTCATATTCCACAATTCAACTTAAATTAATGAGCAGGTCACAAAGAGAACCTTCATTTTCCAGCGAGCTGACCAGTCCTCTTGTAAAGCTTTTGTTGGGATTCATCGCTTTAGTTTGAAGAAAAAGTATAGGATAATGAAATAAATATAGCATTAAGATAAAGTATATACATCTCTTATGCAACATATTCTGCAGGCTGAACTCTCCTTCTTAACTCGTGTTTGGTATAATCAGTGTGCAAATACTTGGGAGTACAGTGGCCTGGTGGAGGAGTTTACCACTTGGTGCAGGACAAACCTGTTCAATACCTCCAAGACTATGCAGATGGTTATGGACTACCGGAGAACCACGCCCAACCTGCTACCGGTCTCAATCGAGGGCGATGACATCATGCAAGTAACTGGGTCTCCATCTGACCAATAGACTGGATTGGTCGTTTGACGTGGACACACTTTATAGGAAGGAGCATCTATCTATCTATCTATCTATCTATCTATCTATCTATCTATCTATCTATCTATCTATCTATCTATCTATCTATCTATCTATCTATCTATCTATCTATCTATCTATCTATCTATCCATCCATCCATCCATCTATCTATCTATCTAACTGTCTGTCTAATGAAGTCTTGCGGTAAAGAATGATATACATATACAACGTGATATATCCTTTGTCCCTAAGTTGAGAGATGCTCATCTTCAAACTAGACTGTTTACTCCTTTTCTCTTTTACCCAGATTCAGCTCCTCCCACTGGAGGCTTGAGCAGAGGCTTGAGCTTATAAGGGATGATCTCATCCCCCTCAGTCCCAGGCTGTCACGCTGACAGGAGAGTACAGCTGCATGTGTTTGTGTAAAATGAATGTTCCAGTGACCTCACCGGCGGGGGTTGCACTTCCTCGAGGATGTCAGCAGTTTCTGTGTGATCATTTTTGTTTTAAGATTCCCTCAAGCACTTATAGATGTCGATTCAAGTTACAGTTTTTAGTATTTAAACTGCAGATGGTCTGTTTGTGTCAAATCATGTTCACTTTGACAACAAATAACATTATTTATGGTTCAACTAGGCTTGAAAATCTTAACGATGCTAAGAAAACCATTTAATTAGAAATGTTGTCCATTGTAACAGATTACTGTGAAAATACAGTATAACACTGTAAATGTTGAGACCAAAATATTAACAGCAAGCTACTGTGATATTTTTGCAGTAGTATACTGTTTTTTTTTATTACAGTTGATAGACTGTAAAATAACAGTATCCTAGTGGCAACTGATGCTTCCAGTATGCTACTGTAAAATGAAGGTAACATATTTGACTGTTCCTCTAAAAGAACACAAATGCAACGGCTACTGGAAGAATGTGTGTAAAATGTGTTTAGACCATGTGTCCTCATGTGCTCTTTGATAAGCTTAGGCCCTATGAGATCTTTAGGGCAGCAGTGCACTTCCTGCTCAGGGTTCCCTGCATTTCAGAATGAATCCCTCTAAGTCCAGGCTAGCACCTGTTCTGAGGCCCCACCTTCACTCGTCCACCTGTCCAGGTCAATGATATATAGGTGTGGACCCTCCTGAGGACTGATTTATAATCACTTTATATCTGACTCTCTGTCATTCCGTATGAATCCTTTACAAATGAACTCAACCTGAGACATCATCTTCACAAACCTCCTCTCCTTCATTTTACTGATAGAAAAATTTGTTTGGGTTACTTGAACCAGCGGACCGACATTAAATGTTATGCCAAAGTGATTTGTCTGGCCGTTCTTCAGTATTCATAAAGATGAGGTCAGCCTGTTTGCTAAACAGGCCGTCCATCCAGCATGACATTTCCTCCAGTGAGTCAGCCTCTCTTGGAGCCAGCGGCTAAGCATTTCGATCAAACAGCAAGACCATAACCGAAACATTTTCTGTGCCCTAGTGCACATAAACCTAGAAATGCTTTGCTGGTTTGTCCGCGAGCACAGAGAGTAGGTCGTAATATATTTTAGTTTCTGACAGCTGTACAGGTGTAACAACAGAACGGACGATGTAAGCCTTCAGTTTGACCAAGCTGAACTCACTTGAAGCCCATCATGTGTTGATATGAGCAGGTTTAATTAAGGTTTTACTCAGTTTCCAGTTATTCTCCACAGAAGAAACATAAAACAACATTAAACAACATTTCTAGGTGTAGAAGCAGCATGAGATCATGGGATGTTATTTTTCTGCTACAGTATCTTCTCAAATCCTAAGTGATGTGACCTTTAGTAATCTCGGAAAATTGGACTGAAATAATCCTCTGCCAGCCTGACTTACATATATTACTACTATTCTTAGGAATCAGTGACGCGTAATATGTGAAAGATATTTCCCCTCGTGGCTCTCAGTTCTACCTCTTTTTGTAAAAAGATCTCAGAGAGACATCTCTGCTTCCAGCTAACTTATTAGTCCTCTGCTTTATCAGCTTTTGTGACTCACTGTCATGTCTTACATCCTATGGCAGTAATGTCTTACATCGTATAGGATTCAAGTCTTACATCCTATAGGATTCATGTCTTACATCCTATAGCATTCATGTCTTACATCCTATGGCAGTAATGTCTTACATCCTATGGCAGTAATGTCTTACATCCTATGGCAGTAATGTCTTACATCGTATAGGATTCAAGTCTTACATCCTATAGGATTCATGTCTTACATCCTATAGCATTCATGTCTTACATCCTATAGCATTCATGTCTTACATCCTATAGCATTCTTGTCTTACATCCTATTGCATTCATGTCTTACATCCTATAGCATTTGTGTCTTACATCTTATAGCATTCATGTCTTACATCCTATAGCATTTGTGTCTTACATCCTATAGCATTCGTGTCTTACATCCTACAGCATTCATGTCATGGTTGTCAAGTCTTAAATCCTACAACGGTAATGTTTTACATCCTATAGCATTCGTGTCTTACATCCTATGGCAGTAATGTCTTACATCCAATGGTATTCATGTCTTACATCCAATGGATGTCATGTCTTACATCGTATGGCTGTCAAGTCTTAAATCCTACAACGGTAATGTTTTACATCCTACAACGGTCATTGCATACCGCAGAGGGGTTTGACCTTCATGTATTTCATTTAACTGAAGGAAAAAGCCTTGATTTTAGCATATGGATCTAGATACCTATCATAACTGAGGCTAAGCCTCTTAAGTGACCCATGACCTGGGTGAAAGAGAATCTGCACATAGCTACACTATCATAGGTTTACATGAACTAAAAGCCTGGAATGCAAATTTAAGTTTCTGAAAAACAGTTGACTTTCCAAAAGCTCAAATATATGATAATAGAAAGAGATAAATTAAAAATGAATGTTAATTAAAGGGTTTTCCTTTGCATAATATTACACATATATAAGCAAGTGAGAGAGAGACTGCTGCTTCTACAGCAATGTTCCTATCATGTAAGTCATACTGGAGCAATGCATCATGGGTTTGTCACCCATGACCTCAACTCCAGCGTGTGCCAACATATGGTGCTGACAGAATATGTGTGCGTGTGCGTCTGTATGTATGTATATGTGTATATGTGAGGGTGAGAGAGAGAGAGAGAGTGACGGTTGATGATGAGACCCAGGGGAATGACGAGGCAGTTGAATTGGACGTGCAAAGCCAATCGCTCGTCACCACACTATCATGGAGGCTCACACACAGAGGAAACCATTCCTCTACCTACGTCTGTCAAACATCAGGGCCTTTGTGAGTCTGACTCTCTGATGATTCATTCTCTTCTACCCCCTGTCATACATCACAGCAGCAGGGCAGCGAGCCGAGCTGTAGGGATGATGAGCCGTGAAGCCGTCGGCACACCTCACCACTAATCCTCCCGTGAGTCCTTTGTACTCTGTGAGGGTCAATTTGCAGCTCACGGGAGCAAGTAAGTTCACTCAACAAAACAATACAACCAATACAATCCTCGCCGTTTTGTGGCTATGAGGCCAGCTATCCGTTGCTAAACAAACAGATCATATGCAAGTAAACTGATATATAAGCAAATACACTCTGGTGCCGTCAGCGTAATCCCTTTTTCTCTTTTTTTTTATTGCAAAATAATCACCATATGAAAAGTAAAAACATTAACACAAACGTGTTAATGTCATGCACAGAGGCCCACAGGAGGCGGCTCCACGCCATGCTGCATGCTGCTCATCTCTGCTCACTTCACGTGAGTCAAGATGGAGGGGGGTGTATGACCCATGGTTTAGCTGGCTGCCTCATAATGGATGAACGGAGTCATCTGAAGGCACCGTATCAGAATGCATCATCGATGATTCATTACCAACATTTTATGAAAAAAGACTTTGTATGCCGCACTAAAGAAACAAAGAATGTCCTAGAATGTGTTTTACGGTGATGATATGTGACATCACAGCTGCTGAGAAGCCGAGCAGCTTAATATTTAAACAAAAAAGCCAAACATGTGTGATTCTAGTTTCATCAATGTGGAGACTGGAGGTTTTCAAAGGTGGAATTACAGTAAACGGATCATCTTTTGATATGGATTATCTGAGGAACAAAGACAAAGACATCACTGTACCAAAACAAAATCAAAAAATCACTGAATCACAGAAATGAACTAGCAGCCATAGAAGTGGCTGTAATACTACAGCACAATATTGGTTACTGTGATTCCTGCCGTATATTATTTGTCAGTGTAATTTTCTACAGTATGTTGTTGATTACTGTGATTTATAAAGTACACGATCACTTCCATAGTTGTTTACTTTGAGCTTCAGTTGAGGGGACTTTGTCACAGTAACCCAGTAAGTCTTTTGTTAGTGTATTTTAGACTATTTAATGTGCATTACATATTTCCAAACACAGTAAATTAATTATAACAATTAGTTTTCAGTGTTTTACACACCAAAACCCTGATATTCAACAACGTATTCAGGAGAAATGATAATGAAAGTACTGCAGAAAGGAGGCGGTAAACATATGGTTTAATAAGTACTTTAAACAAAAATATATATTTCTGAATACACAGTAAATTACTGTCATATTATGTATATTTCCGTTTTGGTCTCATCAGACACTTTCAGTGCCAAATAGAAAACTTAAACTTAACTCGAAAGGAGCATTACCTGAGGAAAGTCCTGCGGTTATGGGTAGTTTGGGAAATTTTAAAGAGTATAACAGTAAACATATTTAGGTCATAATTGTTTTTTAAGACTAATTTAACTGAATCAATCAGCTATATCGGTTGCATATGCTAATCTATAAATGGATGTGGATACATCAACAGCTGCCAGTACTTTTTTATTTAATTTTCTTTTACAGTGTATAGTCTCTAGCAAATACTGTCATGATGCTCAGGCCTGATTTGATGAGCTTCACTTTGTGTCATAATAATTCTCAATGTAATTCCAAAATCCATTAAATTGAAAATGACAGATAGTTGTTATTAGTTATAATGAATAATAAATAACATAATAGTTGTATCATTTATAACGCATAGTGTATAAAACTATGGACCACTGCTCGAATGAGATGGTGTCTAGTGTGGCACACGGCTGAAAACACCTTCAAATACATGTAGTAGAAGGAGAGTCCACTGGAAGATAATGTCCATTCTGCTGTATGAACAAATCAGCTCACCTGCAGCCTCCGGCGCCGTATAATTCCAGAGTCATCCATGGCGTAATGACGAGCTATGGGGTTCCAGGTGGGGATTCCCCCTACCGAACACAAACTCTAGACCTCTCACAGGTCTTTGTCTTGACCCAGCAGGATTGCAGCCTCCACTGATGCTCTAGTTCTGTGCAGCAGCTTCCACAGTCAAAGAGTTACGAACACGCATCCATAAAGGAGTCAAGTTCAGGAAAAGCAGCAACACGTTTTTTCTGAGCCCCACCCCCGACTTGAGTTTTGCGTGTGACTATCTCAGTATCTCAGGTCTGCTCTTCCTCTCCGAGCATTCAGCCAGAGCTCTCTGCGCCTGGACGCGGTCCAGCCGGGCGACCGGAGGCCTGGAAGATTACAGCAAACACAGTGCAGGAATAACTTATCCTGTTGTTTCCCTTATAGAAACGCGACCTTCCGCACACATTTGCCCACAAAAGCGCGTCCAAAGCCCTGCCCAGGTTCCAGCAACACGGTCATTATCTGATGCTCTACTGCACCGGAGTGGAGCAGCGCAGCTCCGACAGGCGCGTCATCCGCAGCTCCCCGCTCGGGCTGACATTGGCGATTATTCGCCGCGGAGGAGCTTGTCTAGTCCGGTCAACATCACAGTGAGTGAAGAAAGCGCCACCCCGCCTCTGAATCCTCCTCATAAACACGTAGAAATGTAAACTGCTCCGTTTCATTCATCCGTCGGCTGCTCCTCAACATTTAGCTCCTATCAGACGACTGACTGCTCCAGCGGCGTCGCGATGGTTGTAACCCCTTCCTTCCCAGGATTCCCTCTCGCCCCGCCTCCTTCACAGTCTCTCTCGTGATGAATGGAGGAACATCCAACCAGGGTTTCATGATGGAGTCTCTGGTGGATGTGAATGCTTTAGATCCCTGGAAAATTCCCACTCAGATTTGACACCCGAGTCTGGAGAGTTTGAAGGCACATTCAGCACCACGGACAGCGACACCAATCACAGGGAGTCAAACTCTCCACTTCACATCTACAGCCATTCAGCTACAACTAATGAATAACTACTCAGCTCATTGTTGGGTGAAATGACTGTTATTAGTGTGAAGTTTTAGAAGTGCAATGGACCTTTACCATCCCATTATACAGACTGGGACAATACCAGAAATTGAACATTTATCATATAAACTATTTAAATACTTTGATGCTCCAGTTTAGCATTTGGAAGCTGTTTTTTTTGTGTTTAGTATTTATTTATTTTTGGTAACATTTTCGAACCATCCGGGAAATAGTAGTTCAGAATCGATTCTTATTCAGCTTTGAGTTTATTAGTGTTGTAGTCTCCTCCACCTATTTAGCTGTTAAAAAGCTGTTAGATGCTCCACCATGTCCCCCAATTAGTCTCCAGCTGTGTATGTTTACTGTTTGTTAATCAGGAAGTGAAACCTTGAGAATAAAAGAACACTACCAACACTTGGAGAAACACTGTAATAGGGTTGAAGGGGTGGAGACCAGTAGAAGGAGAAGATCAGTGATGTGCATAATGTGTGTGTAGAGCCCATTAAAGATTCTGACAGGCAATATCCAAATAATACAGAGACACGTGATTATCTCTTCATTTTTTCTTAAATTAAGCAAGTAAGTGGCAAATGTTCAAGCGATGACCATCAAATTTCATGCCATCAGATATGGTTAAAATGGTAACTGCTGCAACCGTTTAGCAGAGACGGTGAAAACTCTGTGGTTAAGGTTATAGGATTGCCTTGTGTTATATGATTTAAAGAAAGATCTGAACGTTTCTGTGTTATTAAGCTACTTCAGAGATTGCAATGAAGTCCCCTTGTGTTCTGCATCAAGTCCTGTTTCAAACTAAACTGAACAAATGCTGGTCTCTCTTGCTCTGGGGGATTACTAAATCGTTACATAAGAGGAAATGACAGCAGGATCACTTCTGCATTCAGCAGCAGCTGAGCACCAGCAGCTCCTTCTCCAGCGACTATAATGAGCATATTATGAAACTCAATGAAGTGAGGCTCCACAGCCAGACTTCCACCTGTGCTCGGCTCTTTGCAGTAAGATCAGTGCAGCCAGTGCAGCAGCAGAAATCAATATCCCCTCCTGGCTGCTATGTGCTCTCCAGCTCTGTTGCAGCAATGCTCATCACTCTGACAAAGGTGAGAGGGGCAACAAGGCCAGAAAACCTTTGTTTGAGAAGAAAAGAGTTGGGTTGAGATATTGCGGGAAGAGTTTTTGGACTGCTTGGCCGGTTTAACCAGGATAGACAGCACAGACCAATGCAAAGTCATCAGGACTTGATCTCATCTGGATGTCTGACTGACAGCCGGACGGTCCTGGCAGCTCATTTAATGATACCAATAACAGTCTGACAACAGAGGCTCTTCTCTGACTGGATTTACACTTTCTGTTACAACTACGTCACGAGAAAAATATTCATTTATGCGATATCCACCCTTTATTCATGAAGAATAAAAACATTTGTAAAAATATGTTTCATGATTGCTTGTAGACAGCAGACTTTTGAAAAGTGAAGTAAATAAGGTAGACCAAGAGGGGAAATATATTTTCAACAATACGACAGGTAATCAAGAACTCGATCTGAACTGCGGTTGCTGTGGGTGTAACTTTTCCATATACTTAAAAAACATCAGATTTACTGCGTCACCATTAATTCCTTCTTGACTCGTGTTCCTTAGAGACAGAAAAGCGACCTTTCTCCCAACAGAGCACAGGGACTATCCGGAGTAACCAGAGAGAAACATGAGTGTTGAATTCTTCAAATGTACAAATGTACACCACATTTAGCCCCGTTACTAGAAACACAGACACCATTACAGTCAATTACAGCACACTCATGGCTCTGAATGTCTGGTTAGGACAGGCAGTAAAAAGATCTTGCTGGAGATAGGCACAGGAGTGCAACGAGCTGAAGGCTAGTGTGAGCCTCCTAACATGCTGACAATGTTCAAATAGCACTATTTATGAGGTTTACTGTATTCACTATCTCAGTTTATCTTGCACAGCTTAAACACAAATTACAATTATGGCTGGTGAGAATGACATAATTGTAACTCAGCTTTTTAATAATACAATGAAAAGTATTGGATAGTAAAATGATTGTAAAAAACAACAACCCTGCCTGGACCAAGCTACCTTTCAGAGTACTGAGAAACTGTTGTAGACTACATTGCCCAGAATGCACCACTTTCCCTGTCCTATACATGCGTAGGTCTAGTTGTCTCATTAGTCGCTCCCACGAGGTAGAGCTGTAACAGGGGTAGAAAATATGTAAGACATATGTGAGCCGTATACATCCTGTCGTGAGTTCTTGTGTTCGTCTATGCAAAGTAGGTTCTCTGTAAAACTTCATAACCAGCATTGGATGCATCAGGATTTCACAGGGATCACCAAGATATCAGTTGCTGATATGCAAAGCACCAAATCTGCCATGTATTTTACAGGACAAGTGAAACATTTGAGCTGCTGGTTGCACTAGTGGAAAAATAAGAAGGCTTCATTCCTAATGACCAAAATTACAATGAAATCCATAAAGTACTTGCTGTGATATTTAAGTCTGAATCGTGGTGTTGGATCTTCCTTGGAAAGAAATTCATTAGCAGTTGTTTTTACTGACTCAAAAGGCTAATTTGTTTGTTACAAAGCTGTAGCGTATTTGCAGACAATATCAATTTTTTTCTCTTTCTACGAAAAAGTAAAATACATTCATAGTAAACGGCCCAGCGTCCCTTCCCTCCTCCTGCCGTATTATTTTGGGACAGGTCGGCGGGAGTTTGGACACTTGGATGCAGGGGTTCTGTCTGCGGTTGTGTTGATGAGGTGATGGCTGTGTGGGCAGCTCGGACCATATGTTACATAAAAACTGTGTGAAAGCTCCAATCCCCAGCAAGGCATTACGCAACGTCTTTGTGCCCCCCCGCCTGTCAATCATGGAAATAATATCCTTATCTTTACTTTAGGTTTGATTGTGTCCATCTAATATATACCTACTGCATGTATTTATATATATATTTAACATTTAGAAACTCATATACAACCTTTATATATAGTTATGCTCTGGATTAAACTCATAATATATATGAGAACTGTTGCTGGAAACTTTTATTCTCTACCTACAATAAACCAGTGAAAAACCATAGTTTCAGTAAAAATAGGTTGCATTAACATGTGAGGGGGAAGGCCGAGAATCCGTTGGGTTTTGGGTCCGTTAGGGTATTTTATTTATCCTAAGAGTCGAGAGTTTATTTTCCCCTGAATCACATCATCGAGATAAACTTCAAAAAGCTCCACAACTACATTTACTCACATAAACGTTGTGACTATGGGAGGCAACACAAGTATTCGTTTTCAATGTCCGTATCATTCAACCTGTTACTATACGTCAGTGTTCTGAGATTAAACAAAGAAAACAAAAAACAGTATACAATCTTCACCTGATTCTTTTTAGATAAAAGTCTTTAACATCTTTCTTCTTGATAGCTACTGCATCACATTTTATGGAAATACCACAAAGTTAATGTTATTCTCATCAGGCTCAGTAGGACAGGACCAGGAGGACTATCCACTTGGACCAGCTGGAGAGACAATGAACCCAAAAAGAGAAAAAATAAGATTTTACCCCAGAGGGATTTGGCTGCAAAATACCACTTATGTCCACTAGATGGAGCTGCATGAACGCACTACAACTTTTGGCTTTGACATAACTATAGCATTTTATCAAAATCCGGCATTGTGCACAATAATAAAAATATCAAAGACTATGATGAAGGCGGATTCTGGGCCTTCAGGTAAGAAGGAGCACCCTGACGGGCAGAAGTGACCAAAGCTATGTTTGGTGTTGAACATAGATTGTGTCAATCATTACACGATGAAGGGCGTATAATCACTTATCAAGTACTGGCTGACAGTACTTGCTGGTCGGACATTTTTTAACTGCACATGTAAACAAACATTATTTGTGTAAAAATAAAATGTTTTAGGAGCATGATGAGATTATCTTTCAGGTACATCAGACTAGAAAACTCCACAGCAGCATTATGTGAGCTTTTTTCGGGTCAGTGATTATCTCCTGTTTACATAGAGGCCCATATACGAGCCTTTGGGGTGGAAGAGGTAAATTCCAGCAAAAGTCCTTGTTGTCAGACAGCAGTGCAGGTCTGAATACTGCATACATACTGGGCGCTATGTAGATGGTTAGCTGCTGTGCACAACCAGATATCCCTCGGAAAATCAACTGGGAAACAAAAATGAAAATTTAAATATGATAGTATTATGAATGGGTCTGTAGTGATAAAGTAGGCTAGCTAGCACAGCTAGCCCCTTGTTTCTGCTGAATGTAAAAACCTCAAAGATTACGTTAATTTTTGGTGACTATATACCCCTCAACCTTTGCAGCCTTCTGTTTGCATAGAAATATAAGAACTAATTTTCAATCCAAGAGGTCAATATTTTTTTTTACAGAAATGTGAGAAAATGCAATAGCCTACATTTAAGTGTAACTTTCCTGAGTTTCTGCTCTGTAAAATACTGATGTAGAATCCTAGTGAATCTAAACAATACTCAAAGGTGAAAGGAAGTTTGGCGACTAACATTTGGAAACTTAGCGTCCTGAGTCCCATCGGTCAGCTGAGCACGAAACGTAACGTAACATGTGCTATAAGGGAAAGCATAAGATTACATCATTTTAACATAAACAAACTAATAAACTTAATGTGATGCATTTTTGTCTTTAAATTATTAATGAAACAAGTGATAAGTGATCAATAAAATAAAAAAAGTGATACCATATGTACTTTAAACACATTTCCCATTTAAACAACATCATTTCCGGATAATTATATATGAACCAATCTCATCAATTGTAACTAATTGAATCCTGCTTGTCCGAGAATGAAACTTACTCAAACCTTGTTCATATTTTTTTAACGGACTCAATTTTATTGTTTTCACACTAAATAAATTCATGCTGATTCTTTGAAATTTGAACACATACATTTGAAAAACCTGATTATTTAAATAAAATCAGACAGACGCAACTATATAAACTTCAACTATGAACAGATTAATTATTTCCAGGCACACATTTACAAACATCACCTTTGTGTTTTTTATTACACGACTGAAACAGCACCTTCTTACATCATCACGTGTCATGTTAGAGAGGAAATGGTTTCAGGATGGTTAATTGTCCATCCGCTGTACAAATAGTTTGTCAGCGCCAGGGTGAAAAGAAATGTCACTGACTCTGCCGACGTTGGCCTGATGGAGATTTTCATTCATAACCATGAGCATTTTGATTTCTCAGCCTTTCAGATTACTATTTTTGCCAATCCTAATACCCTGAGGTGGAAATAACACACGTGGTTTGGTGTGTATTCCACACATACACAGAGAGAGACTTTGAGCAGATGGGATCGGTCATGCTTTCTGGGTCAAGGCCTCCTATTTCATCAAGACTAGATGGAGTGTAGAAACTGCTGTACAGCTGCCAATTCTCAGCATCAGCACAAAACAGGAAACAACTAGGGTGTAGACAGTTGAATTATGTAGAAGAAAATATACAAAAGGAGACAGATTTCTGCTGCGGATGGCATCCTCTCTTGCGTAGAATAAAATAGAGGATTTTAGTAGGGTGACACTCAGGAGTGACAGTGTGAACAAAAAAATAAAAATAAATACTTTGTGTCCTGGTCTGGAATGGATTTTGTCGGAGTTAACCCTAACAATAGAGGTATGAAATGAAAGCCTAAAGGAGATTAAATTAGGATTTTACTTAAAGCAAACGAGGCAAGAAATTTGGACAAATGTCATGTTTGCTACTGACAGCACTGAGAAAGTTCTTTCAGTAGCAAACTGTACTGGACTTTCTCAATGGCCGCCGGTCCAGCTCCTCTCCTCAGCAGATAAAACACTTCTTATCTTTATGTCCTTCACCTGAGCTACAGTATTACAATATTTATTCATCTCGAAACTGTGTGGTGTCCAGTCAGAAAAGAGGAAGACAGAACAACATCAGAAATGAGAGATATCTGGACATTTGGAACGTCTTCTAGATATCAGCTGAGCCAGAATTAATGTTTTATACATCTTTTAATGAAATTGTTTAGATTTTTTATATATCCATCATCTATTCTTAGTTAACTCTCATTAGACATCTAGATGTTGGCCTGACAGAGCAGAACTTCAGCTAATTCTGATCCTATATGGGCATCCAGGTTATGAATTGGCCCAATTAATGTGATGTGAGATGTTTTCTACCTCCAGAGGCGAAGAAAACTGAAGGCATTCATAAACGTATGTCCTGTTTCTGTCAAACTATTTAGAAGGTCATAGATAAGCAGCTTCCAGAAGAAGGTTTACCTTCCCTGAAGATACTTTTACTCCTGTGTTATTGAGGCTGTCTTCAGAGGAAACATCAGCACCAGGTACAGCAGCTGCTTTTCTCTGGACCGACAGACCTACAGAGAGGGGTCAAAGCTGCTCAGTGGACCATCAGCCGGGACCTGAACCGCCTGACGGACATTCACCACCAGCTTGAATTTTCTCCAGCGATGGTGTTTTCTCTCTGTTGAGGTGAGAAGGCATTACCACTGCCTCACGCCCAACACAGAAGGCCTCAGGAATAGGTTTTCAGACAGATCATCAAACTAAACTCCTAACACCAAAAACGACTGACCAAACAATTTTTTCTCATCTGCGTTGTAGTAGGCCTACCTACATGCTCACTTTATTATAGTATACGCACATTGATAACACTGCAAAATATACCGTGTCGCACATTTACCTTTACTTCAATTTATTCACTTAATTTAATTCAAGTACAGGTCCTTGAATTAAATTAAGTTCATAATATCTTAAAACAAGTCTGAAGTTTCATCTGGCTTTATGGATAAATAAAGCTGCGTATCATCTGCATAACAGTGGACGTTACCGTGGTGCGTCCTGATTATGATGCCGAGGGGTAGCATATATAAAGTGAGGTACATAACCTGTTATTAGTCATGAATTAATGTCTAATATTGAAGTATTAATTAATGGTAGAACATCCTTGAATAGCCTTGTTGGAATTGGATCTAAGAGACACGTGGATGGTTTCTAAGGCTGCTGGGCCTGACGACGCATCATCTGTAAACAAATGAATTATATCTCTAATTGTTGCAATCTTATTTGTGAAAAAGTTGATGAAATCCTCACTATTAGGGGTTAAAGGAATCTGTGGTTCTGTAGAGCTGGGACTCTGTGTCAGCCTGGCTACAGTGCTGAAAAGAAACCTAGGGTTATTTTAATTTCCTTATTAGTTTAGTGTTGAGTAATAATTTGTTCTGGCATAATGCAGGGCCTATTTGTAGATTAGTAGACTATCTTTACAGGCTATGCAAAAAACTTCTAGACTGGTGGATCGCCATTTCTTTCCAGCTGTCGTGTCGACTGCCTGAAGGTATGCAACTGTGTATTAAACCATGGAGCTATCGTCCGCTGAGTCACTATCTTCTTTTTCCAAGAGGCAACAGGGTCTAATGACGTTCACAGTGCGGATGCAGCACTACCAATAAAATAATCTATTTGTGTTGGACCAAGATGGAGATGGTTATGCTCCATCGTTGGGGGAACTAATGGAATGATGTCTTTAAATGTGGCTACAGATTTATCTGAAAGGCATCTCTTGTAGTGGACTCTTTTTACATCGGTTATGTAACTCATAACTGTGAACTCAAATGTCCCCAGAAGGTGATCAGGGAACACAGACTTATGGGGAAACATCATGAAGTGTTTCATTTCTATGCCATATGTTAGGAAAGTAAGCAAATCAGTTTACCACCATGTGTGTGACCCCAGCGCCCAGTAGTTCCGAGTAAAGATGCCTGACATATTTAAATAACGCCCTGTTGTGGTTAATGTGCAATACACCAGCTATGATGTCACCGTGGGTGATGAAACTAAACCAGCCTCGCCGGATCTCTGTTTGAAGCCTAATTTGAATCGCTGGGGCTATCGGGTCAGAAACTGTCTGGAAAGGTTAGTGTAGTAGAGAAAAGTCTGTTTTATTTAACAGCACATTTAAAAAACTCTTTCCTATCCCTGCTGATTTTTTGGGGGAATCAGGATGCTTATCACCAGAACCAGTGTGTCTCACTCCGATGGCTCTGATGTTGGATTAGGAGAAACAACTGTAGGCTTTAGGACTCTGTCCTCTTCTGAATTTTGTTTGCCTTTTCTTTGGTTTCCGGTTGTGTTCAGGAGATGAAGGCAGAATAATATGAACAGCTTAGGTTCTATGAAATATCGCCTCTCTGTGGTGGGAGATGCGACTGCATCAGAAACATCTCTCAGACGGGCGAGTGAGATGGATGATACATCGTTAGCCTGGAAGTTAAAATGAAATAAATCACTATTAATGAGCTCTCATTATCATTTCCATGCATTTGCTTAGAATCGCACAGGGGATTATTAAGGAATTATAATATTCTTTTCCCCCGGTTTTCGTTCATTTGTAGATAATCTATGCATAAATGAAAAATAATCATCTAGGTTGTGATATGATAGCCATGTTTTAGGCGAGGAGAAGAGAAGAGAAGAGAAGAGAAGAGAAGAGAAGAGAAGAGAAGAGAAGAGATGAGAAGAGAAGAGAAGAGAAGAGAAGAGAAGAGAAGAGAAGAGAAGAGAAGAGAAGAGAAAAGGTTAAAAAAAGTGATTTTCTCTGTTACACTCCATCTCTCCTCCTGTCTTTGTGTCTAATCTTTAATTACACACTTGCAGACTCACGTCATCAATTAGAAGGCCAGACAACTGCATACAGCATTGTGGGTAATCCTGGTGGTCACTGTGTCTCATTCTGAGTCAGGTGGCGCCCCTCCTGCTGATGTCCGATGGCTCAGCCCAGCAGGAAGCCACTAAAACCTCAGCAGCGCCGCTTCACACCCTGCTGACAGAAAAACACTTTAAGAGGATTTCTTCAATCACTCTGGCCAAAACACACGGTTGAACTAATTCCCATCAACACAGTAACGCTGCAGCCTCAAGTCAACGCACGCGCTCAGCACAGCTTAACATTTCATTGGCAAATTATAGTAGAAATGCAATGGGACTAGAAACAGGCATATTTATTTAAATGTAAAAATTCAAACATGAGACACTTTTAATGTTCTTTAGAGACACTGAAAAATTAAACAACAGTCCAAAAACATGGAATGCAAGGGAACTGGGGGCTGTAAATGTTTCCAGCCCCCTGACCAGGATTAGGGGTTATGGATAATGAATGAAGGAGGATAAAAGACTGAATACAATAAAGTTGTAGCATTTATGTAAATGGGGAGGGAACACCGATATAAACCAGGCTAACACAAAACAAAAAACCCACAGGATACGTTGATGGATGATGGGTTCTTTGATCCCCCAGCTGTCTGGAGTAAAGTTGGGTCGATTAACCGATTGACATCATTGTTTCTAGCATAGCTAGAAAAGTGAAACACTAACTCTCTGACTTTGTCAGGATGCTAGATATTTTCTGAAATAGGCTTTTGCTGTAATCATGTCTGTACGTTTAAATTAGTTATTCCATGTAGGCGTGGGGTCTCCTATTCTTCTATAAGAACAAGAATAAGAGACCAGCTTCATAATATGTCCGACATATGATGTGTGCGTCTTTCTGTCCGATGGGTTCTGACACTTTGACCTGGTAGGATGTCATCAACTTTTAAGAATATAACGCTGCAACTGTGTCTGACTGACAAGGTTTGGGTGGGAGCATGAGACCTTCTCTGGTGTAACAGATCCCTGTGTAAGAAACTCATGTACTCAAATAAGTTAAAGTTAACTTCTGCAGTCGAGTTTCTCTCATTCTCCCTCAAATGATGGGAAGACAAGATTTTTTTTCATCAACTTGAATGAGAATTCTTGGCCTTATCGGGATCCAGATTTCAATTTTTTAAATTCCATCTGACATTTGTTGGTACATTCTAACAAATATTTTAAACATCAGTTTGGTTTAGAGTCTCCGGTTTGCCAGGGTTGATTGATGGAAGTAGCCAAAGCGTGTAGAGGGAAGCCGCACAGAGGGAGAGACCATGATGAAGACATGCAAACTCTACGTGGAAGGTTAGAATTCAGACCCACCAACATTGTAAGTTCTATCACTCCAACACCATTTTATCGAGCAACAACAATAAAAACCAGGATTTTGCCAGCGTGCTTTGATGTCGATGCTCAGAATTCAGGAAAATTTCACACATGCTTTGAGGTGAATACAGGAATAAATACAGGATGCATACTGTAGATTCAAATACAAGCAACCAACATTGTGTTATAAATGTACAAGAAGACTGTAGTGAGCGGAATGTCTACTTTACATTTCAAACACTGGAGAAATACAGGATTCTCCAGCTGAAACTGCTGCCCCTCTAACATCGTATAAGTATAGTGAAAAGTTTTACAGTGTATGTTTGCTAGACCTCAGTTGATTTTCTCTGAAGATGTCAGGTGTCTATATTTGGTTTAAGCTTTTAATTATCGGTCGAGTTACTTAAGTCCTGTCTGAATCTAAGCATATGCAAAGTTACTGCCTCAGTGCTGTGGTTCAGACAGAGGACACACTGGAATGGAACACCAGTCTTCAGAGGTCTCTCTGCTGAAGGACTTGAATTTGAGGTAGAGCCTCACCCTGCAGTCTGAAATAAAGAGTGTGATGTAAACAACAACAACAGTGAGAGAGGGACCACAGGCGCGTGAGCCGCTACCTCTGTGCGGTATCAGATTATCTGCAGATGAAGAAAACCATAAACCAGAGAGCAAAGACATGAGACAGAGGGAGGAAGAGACTTTGTTGTCTGATTCATTACTTAGTGAAGCAACAAGAGGAGAGAGCGGTCAAAAAGAGACGGAGAGAAGAGCAGCAGGTGTGATCAGAGGAAAGTGCTTTAAACCGGAAGTTAATGAATTCGTCAGCACGTTTTTCAAATAATGTATATGTTTGTGTTTCTCTAAAGCTTCAAAGGACCATTTGCAAAGACTCCAGGAGTCTTTTTTAGTCTCTCACTTGATGCAGAGTCTTACCTTCACACAGCTAAGCCTCTTACAGCAGAGTCCAGCAGGAGTGCTCAACATTGAAAGAGTATCACACGGCCGCGGCTTACACTGAGCCCCACACGACCTATTCTGACCTGGAACAGGTCAGCAGACTGTGGCCAGAACTCCAATGTGGTTATAAGATTTCAGCCAGATCTTTACGGTTAAAAAATATTAAAACAGGACGTGGGGCTTCAATAGTCAAAGCAGCACATGATGACAGCGTCACTCTACAAGCTTTAGCGCCAAACGATGTGTAAAAAGTTATTTTCCTCACATCTAAAGCAAAAGTAAGAACTCTATATTTACTTTTCTTGTAAAAATGAACTGAACAAGATCTTAATATTACAAAAACAATGTTAAAAGTTAAATGTAATCTGTAATATTGCATCTGAATGGGTGTGAACAAATAACTTTAGAGATTAGGGAGAATTAGAGATCTCTCTCTCTCTGTCTGTCTCTCTCTCTGTCTCTCTGTCTCTCTCTTTATATATATATATATATATATATATATATATATATATATATATATATATATATATATATATATATATATATATATATATATATATCAGTCTTATCGATAAGACTGATATATATATATATCAGTCTTATCGTGACAAGTCTTCGTCCGTAATGATGCCGACTCATCCAGGGTCTACCCGGCCTCCCTTCCAATGTCAGCTGGGATAGGCTCCAGCCCCAGCGGCCCTGAACCGGATAAGCGGTCATGGATAATGAATGAATAATCAATCAATCAATCTTTATTTATATAGCGCCAATTCACAACAACAGTTGTCTGAAGGTGTTTTCCAGAAAGAGCAGGTCTAGAACAAACTCTTTATATAATTATCTACAGGACCCAACAAATTCCTCCTTGAGCAGCACTTGGCGACAATGGCGAGAAAAAACTGCCCTTTAACGGGCAGAAACCTCGAGCCGATCCAAGACTCAGGGTGGATGATGGTGAATGTCAGCATTCATTTGCTTTCTTGACGAGACTTTTTTTAAATGCATATATGTTTTTAGATTTTCAACTACATAAGTCCTATGAATGGTCTTATGGTTTGTGTGTGTGCGAGTGTTGTCCCAGAGACTACAGAAACTTGATATGGAAATTTGCTCAATGCTAAATCTAGTTTAAGACATATGCTGGCTTAATGGGCCGCCATGAAACTATGAGAGACTTCTCCCTCGTGTGAGCAGAGGAAATCAAATGGGACACACAGGCGCTATACCAAAAAGCACTAATGGGAATGATTGAAAGTGATGATGAGGATAACAGAACTGTACAGAAGCAGCTTTTGTGAGGTCGGGTTTATCCTCGAAACAAAAGTTGATCAAGAAATCCATATGAACCCTTCTGACCCCGGGTTTCAGAGACAACATTTGAATCCCAAATTGACTTAAAGAGCTTTCCAAAATTGAATCAAGTGAAAATAAAAGTAAGGTGTCTTACGTCTGTCAGGGGCAGAAATTCAGAAATAGCAAATGTACATTGTGTTTTTGGGGGGTCCGAACATTTAATAACAAAATAGAGTTCTAGATATGTCCAATTACATTTTCAGTAAGATGGCACAACTAAAATCAAGATAAAACAAAAAAATAATGAATTTTGGAACTAAAACCAACACTGGTTATAGTTTCTAAAAAATGATTCTCTATACAGGATTTCATTTTCTGCTTGGTGCTCGCCCTGGTGCTGGAACACAGAGGACTGGCTGACCTTCGTTGTATTTTCTAGAGACAATAATCTGTAGTAGAGTCTGCTTTGCAGGAAGGAGCTTCAGTCCATCCTGACCGACAGGAACACTGACATCTGAAGTCATCATGACCTGAAGGAGTTAAGACACAACCAAAGCTATGTCACATTTTTGGGGGTCCACCACCATGGTCTTGTCCGCCTATGCTATTGCTACCCTAACAATGAACTTTGGGAAAACCGAGAGCAAACGGCATCTAGCAGCAGTGCACACAAGATGTCTTCTCTCCAACAATGAAATCAATTGCTGAGAAAGGTGGAAGGAACAGAACTTAATTCTTTATCATTGATTCAGCTCTTCTCCACTGTGTGCTGTGATGTGATGTGGACAGACAGAACTCCTGGACTCCTTCAAAGACAATTCTTCCCTTAGAAGAAATGTGTTCTAAGTTAAGTGCCTTGCTTGAAGTTGGGACAATGGTCACAGAAAAGAAAGATGAAGATAAATACTGCAGTGTTTCCATGTGGCCACAGGGTGGAGAGCTAAGATTTCATCAGTCTTGTCTTGTCTGTAAAATAATCATCAGAGACTGGATCCTTCTGCCATCTCCACATGACAGAACAGTGACATCATAGACCGTTCAGTAAAACGGAGGGAATGAAGATCTTAAAGGATAATGGTACGCATTTAGATATTTGCCTCTGTACCTTTATTTTTTAGTATTTTCATTTTAATTTTTAATAAATGCCTATGTAAGTGGATTAGTGATGTGTCCCTTTTATTCAAATGTCTGTCAGGTAGCTTATTTTACAGAAAACAACCTCCATAATTCTATTTCCCATTGAATCATATCTATGAATAAACGGTGGAATATAAATTCTTGTGCAGATTTCTCTTACGATTTTGAAAAATGATTTGTTATTTGACACAGTGTCATGCGTATCTTAACAAAAAGGTCTCAGAAGTGACTTTTAGAAATACAAAATAAAGATTTAAAACAAAGTGGAACAAAATAAAATAGAAAAATACCGGTGGACAAGTCAGATGGACTATTTTTCTCTATTTAGATCAGGTGGTATTCGAAACGGTTCTTCCCAGAAAAAAGGAAATAGTAACACCACAGGTTTGGTGTTTGACCAGTGACCTCTCTGTCGACCGAAATCTCACAGACTTTGACCTCTACTCTAGGTCAAAGTCTGTAGTGTGTACCACACTAGTGGTTCCAACTGTTAAACCATTATTATTAGCGATCGTGTTTTTATGTTTTTCATTTACCGATAGCTAACATGTTTACTCACTACTGCTGGCTAAGAACTTACTGTTTGCTGCACTTTCTATTACTATACTTTCAATGAACTATTTCAACCATGCATCCATTTTCTTTCACTGCGGTACATTTGTGTGGACAAATCATCATGTTAGTCCATTTCTTTGTTTTTTGCCTGTTTGTTTGTTTGTGCTGTATTAGAAAATGATGGAAAAACTACAGGACGGATTTGCAGGAGATTTTTCCAGTGGGTAGCTTTTGGTATAGCTTGGAGGTGATTCAATTTTGTTACTGCCTTCGTTCCTTTGATGTTCCCTTGGGGGTGGAGCTGGACACTCAGTGAGCTGAACAGAGATGCTGAAGTTGAAGACGCAGGATACAGGATAGGCGGCTACTGAATATTTGTGAGATACTGAGAGAGTTTTTCCGATCAGTAGTTGTAGATTTTGAGGCCGGCGTTAACTCAGACATTAATGGAGAAATCTGAATGAAGGTTTCCTAAACCAAGGTTTCTGTATAGCCTTTGTGTTTTATCTAGTTTCAGCTGTTTTTTTCTTGTAACCAGCCATGACATCTGTTTCCTACTTTAATTAGGCCTATTGTCTCCATTTATCCATCATCTGTTTGTGACTCAAGTCAAACACAGCAGCTGTGATTTATTCAAATCACCTTGAGTTCCAGAAATCACCTGTCAGCTGCAGAAATACGCCTGATGTTAAGTTCACTTGGTTGGGCATTAATTCAATATACAACCCATCTTGTGTTAATGCTCTCATGAAATGTAATAAAGACTGATTCTAGTCTCTTTATTCTCCCCTTTTATTTCCAAATTGAAGTGAGCGGTTCATTTGTCCGGAGGAATGAGGTTAGTGGAGCAACAACCTCAAACTGCCAGAAATGACTATCTGTCCTTTGGAGAGTTGACCAGTATGGGTGACATAATCTGCCGGCGGACGTCCATCTGGAGGCTGAAGCGCAGGCAGTGACCGAAGCCTGTAGAATAAGAACGAGCTCAGCCACAGGGGCACACTGAGACCTGGTTTGTCCTCCCCCTGTTCCCTGAATAGCTCCAACACAAAGGATATCGTTATTCCTCCTCTAATTACCAGATGGGGGAACTGCTTGTCTGCCTCTTGCTACTCGCTCTCACACCAGAATTAAAGTACTGTGTGGTAGCAACCCTCAGCAGTTACGAAACAGGCCTGGTGGACGAGAGGGTCATACAGGAGGGATCTGAGCGGAATGACAGCAAATTAATTTGCACTCAAATTAATCTGTGTGCTGAATTGATAACTGGTCTCTCAGTCCCCTTCATGTTTTCAAAAACCAATCATGGCATGCCACCAAATTCACAGTCTTAGTCTCAGTTTTTTACCGGCACATATAGGCCACAAGACACGCACAATCTGCTCTTCAGTGGCCAAAAGCCTTAGGAGGTCACTCAGGGACAGAGAGAGATGCGCCCAGCAAGGGATTATGCTGGCACAGCAGGTCCGACGGAAGGTAAGATTAAAAACCAGCAGCAGAGACAGACACGGGTCGGAAAAACAACCTGCCTGACAATGACTGTAAATCATCTCCGTCACTGGCAAAGAGAAGTGGTAGTTGTAGGGTATACAACTTGAGTTAGCATATCTTTAGTGAACCGGTGAGCCAATAAACTCCACCCGTTGAATTAGGCGGATCTTAACTCTATTTAACAAGGGTTTGCAAAAAGTCAGTCTCCAGGGAGCTCAAGGTGTTTAATTTCACTGATATTTGTCTCTCCTGTCCTCAGCTTATCCTCCAGTATCAAATCTAAACCTTCTCTAACCCTGTCCGGACCTCCACAGAGAGCTGGGGGAGGACAGGTGTGATTCAGCAACACCTCAGAATGTCTTGTGGCATCAGCCTGTGCCTTTATGAGAGGGACACGTTTTGTCCAATTAGAGCTTTTCTGCTTCTTGTCCTCCTTTTGATAAACAAATCGTTCAGTGTGTTCAGACCAAACTGTCCTTTGTTCCCTATTTGCCTTGAAGAACAGTGAGTCCATCTGCTGCTGGTTTATTTCAGCTTTTCAGAAACAATGAAAGGAAAAAATCCGGGATTTTTTTATCAATAATGCCTTTAAGTTCAGGGAATTCTGGGATGCAAGTTGATAAAACATATTTAAAATAAAAACTTAAAACGTCCCTCCCTAAATTAACTGATGCTTTCTACTGAAAGCCCTTAAATTCATTTGCATCTTCTGAAGTAAAAGTACTGGATTCTATATTCATGCATATCGTAACTTTATTTAAAGAATATTCTATATTTAATCTATCACCCCTATTTATCCGTCTTTATTCTTATTCCTTTATATTCATCTCTCTTTGATGCAAACATTTGTTTTTCTTTTCTGTTTCCATGTCATTCTTGTTTGGAAATCGAAGCAGGCAATTTTTTGTGGTGAATTATTTTAGCAGCATTTTTTGAATGACAGTTGCCCTTAACGTTTATACTATTAATAGTAATATGACACATTTCAGCAATTTCATTTTCTGGGTCTCCATCTTGCAACTTGGATGGGAGGCTGACGACGTAAGATTCGGTAAAAACATCTCATTGGAAGATTAACAAGTATTTACAGTGTTTGTGTGCGTGCAAGAGAGAGAGAGAGCGAGAGAGAGCGAGAGAGAGCGAGAGAGAGAGAGAGGGAGAGAGAGAGACAGAGAGAGAGAGAGGGAGAGAGAGAGAGAGGGAGAGAGAGAGAGGGAGAGAGAGAGGGGGGGGGGAGAGAGAGAGGGAGAGAGAGAGCGAGAGAGCGCGCGAGAGAGAGAGAGAGAGAGAGGGGGGGGGGAGAGAGAGAGAGAGAGAGAGAGAGAGGGAGAGAGAGAGAGAGAGAGAGGGACAGAGAGAGCTGCAGACATTGCCGTGAGTAGGTGCGCGTGCGTGCATAAGTGTGTGAGTGTGTGTGATTGCGGGTGGTGGGGGGGGCTGCATTTCCCATCGTAGTTCCGGGGGAGGGGGAGAGTTGCCTGGTGAAGTGACTGAAATGTCCCTCATATAAACCGGTGGCAGGCAGCGACCCCCGGGCAGCAGAGATCACAGTCTGCAGAGAGAAGACCGGAGCACCGAGTACCGGCGCTGGATCCTCGGCAGCATACGGGAGATACGGAAAAACACGGAGAGAGGAAACTAACCCGCACGCAGCATCCTTTACTTCACCGACAGGTAAAACGATAGATGACGACGATCAGCTCATCTAGCAGATAAATGAAGCAACAACTGTTTCCTTCACGAGGACGTAGATCGTGGTGGGTGTTCCACAGCGTAACTAGGCTCCAGCATCATTTCACGGTATTTATTTCTCTCAAATACTGGCTCACAGCTGCTACAGCAGAGGAAAAAAAAACACAAACTATCCTACACTGAGTGGACCTCCCTGAGGACCACCAACCCTCCAAAGCTCAGATCTGTTATGGTGGTTCGGTCTCTGCTTTCAAGGTTTCTGGAGACAAGTCTGACATTTTGAAATGTTGAAATTGCAGCATCATTAACATCTAGGCTTTGAATAAGGTTAATTAATTTAAGATCCCCTGAGTCCTTTAGAGTTACAGTTGTAAAGTAGCATATGCTTAAATTAACAGCTACGTTTATATATATATAAACATATATATATTTATATTTATATGTTTTTTTGTTTTGTTGTTGTTTGTTTTATTTTTTAAATGTTATACCTAAATGTCATATCTAAATTTTATGGGTAAATGTTAAATCAAAAGTTGAATTTACGTCTAAATGTTAAATCTAAATGTTGTTTTAAATGTCATATGTAAATGGTTTATTGAAATGAATGTTATATCGAAATATTATATCCAAATGTCATATTTAAACGTTTAATATAAATGTTAAATCTAAATGCTATGTCTAAATGTTGAATCAAAATGTTATATCTAAATATTATATTCAAATTCTATATGTAAATGTTAATATGTAAACGTTATGTCTAAATGTTGAATTAAAAAGTTTAATTTACATCTGAATGTTATATCTAAATGTTATATTTAAATGTCATATCTAAATGGTATATATAAATGTTATATTAAAATATTATATTGGAATGTCATATTTAAAGGTTTAATATAAATGTTAAATCTAAATCTAAAGGTTATCTCTAAATAATAAATCAAAATTTCATATCTGAATGTCGTATGTAAATTGTATATCTTAAGGTTAAATCTAAATGTTAAATCTAAATTTCATATTTAAATGTTATATCTAAATGTTATATCTAAATTGTAAATCTAAAAGTTTAAATCTAAAAGTTTAAATCTAAAAGTTTAAATCTAAAAGTTTAAATCTAAATATTATATTCAAATGTTACATCTGAATTTTAAATCTAAATGTTATATCTAAATGATATATTTGAATGTCATATGTAAACGGTATATCGAAATTTTATGTCCAAATGCTAAATTTTTAATCTTAATATTATATTTAAATGTTATATCCAAATGTTGTATCTAAATGTTATTTTAAATACTAAATCTACATGTTAAATCTAAATGATATATTTAAATGTTATATCTAAATAGTATATATCGTCTCGTCATTTTCCGCTTATTGGGGTCCGGGTTGTGGGGGCAGAAGTATCAGGAGGGAAACCCAGACTTTCATCTCCCCGGCCACATCCACCAACTCCTCTGGGAGGATTTCGAACCGTTCCCAAGCCAGAGGAGAGCTGTAATCTCTCCAGCGAGTCCTGGGTCTCCAACCAGATGGACATGCCTGAAACACCTCCCCAGGGAGGCGTCCGGGGGGCATCCTAACAAAATGCCCCAACAACATCAACTGACTCGATGCGGCGGAGCAGCAGCTCTACTTTGAGCCTCTTCCGGGGATGACAGAGCTCTGAACTCATTTCAGCCGCTTGTGTCTGCAGTCTCAATCTTTTTGTCATGACCCTCAACTCATGAACATAGGTGAGGGTCAGAACGTCGATGGACCGGTAAATCGAGAGCTTTGCCTTTCGGCTCAGCTTTCTCTTGACCACAACGGATCGAAATAGCATCCCTATCACTACAGACGCTGCCCCGATTCGTCTGTCCATCTCCTGTTTACTGTTCCACTCCCTCGTGGAAAAGACCCCGAGATACTTAAACTCCTCCTTTCAGGGCAGCAACTCCTCCCCGACCCGGAGTGAGCACTCTACCTTTTCACGGCTGATAACGATGGCCTCAGAGGTCTTCTTAAAAAGGGGAACCACCACCCCAGTCTGCCACTCTAGAGGTACTGCCCTCGATGTCCACGCAATGTTGCAGAGGCGTGTAAGCTATGCAAGCCTACAACATTCCGAGCTTTAAGATACTCAGGACGGATCTCCTCCATCCTGGGACGCTGCCACTGCAGAGTTGTTACAGCCAACAGCCACAGCGACTTCAGTCCCAGTGATGGGTTGTCCCACATCTAAGTCATCCAGCTCTGGCTCCTCCTGGGACTATGTGTTGGTGGGATTGAGGAGATGACCAAAGTATTCCTTGCAACGCCCAATAACTTTCTCAGTGGAGGTCAGCAGGTCCCCATCTACCCCGTAGACAGAGTGGACGAATGACCGCTTTCCCCCTCTGAAACGCCGGACGGTTTGCCAGAATTTCTTCGGGGCCGACCGAAAGTCTTCTTCCATTGTCTCACCGAACTTCTTCCACGACCAGGTTATTGCCTTTGTGTCTGCCACAGCCATATGTCCCTTGGCCTGCCGGTAGCTGTCAACTGTTTCAGGAGTCCCACAAGCCAGCCATGCTGTGTAGGACTCCTTCTTTAGCCTGACGGCATCCCTCATCTCTGGTGTCCACCAGCGTGTTTGAGGATTACCGCCGTAGCACCGGCAGTCTTGCGACAGCAGCTCCCAGCAGCCGACTCGGCATGGCAGAACGTAACATGGACCACTCAGTTACCATGTCCCCCACCACCCCCTGAACGCGGTTGAAGCTCTGCCGTAAGTGGGAGTTGAAGACCATCCTGACAGGGTCCTTGGCAAGACGTTCCTGGCAGACTCTCATTATTGGTTTGGGCCTACCAGGTTTGTCCAGCTTCCTCCCCCGCCATCTGATCCAACTCACAACCAGGTAGTGATCAGTTGACAGTTCAGCTCATCTCTTCACCCTAGCGTCCAGAACAAGCGCCGAGGATCTGCTTATAGGACTACAAAGTCGATCAGCGATCTTCAACCTATGGTTTCCTTGTGCACTGGTGGACACCCTTATGTTTGAACATGGTGTTCGGTATGGACAAACTGGACGAATGGACCCATGTATAAGCTTCGGGCTGAGCCCGACGGGGCCCCATGGGTGAAGGCCCTGCCACCAGACGCTCACAGGCAGGACCCTACCCCAGGCCTGGCTCATGGGTGGAGCCCCGGGACCCTCCAGGCAGGTCACTCGATGTCCTTGGTTTTTCTGCTCATTAGGGGTCTTGACCGATCTTTGTCTGACCCTTCACCTAGGACCTCTTTACCTAGGGAGACCCTACCAAGGGCAAATTGCCCCCGACAACACAGCTCCTGGATCACTAGGGTACTCAAACCCCTCCACCACGATAAGGTGGAGGTTTTCTGAGGGTCTGTATCTAAATGTTAGTCTAAAAGTTAAATCTAAATGTTAAATCCCATTTTATTTTCAAATGTTATATCTAAATGTTGAATCTAAATGTTGTTTTTAAATGTTCTATCTAAATGTTATATTTAAATGTTAAATCTAAGGTATGTATTTAAATGTTCTATCTAAATGGTATATTTAAATGTTAGATTTGAATGTTAAATCTAAATCTAAATGTTATTTTTACATGTCAAATCTAAATGTTTCATCTAAATGATGTATTTTTTGTCAAAACCATAATGTTATATCTAAATGTTACATCTTAATCTCACTGAATATTGAAACTAAATGTTTAGAAAATATGGAAATTTACGCTGATCATCCCCCGCCGCCAAATTTGAATATTAGCTTAATGATTGACACACAGATTTATATTTACCATTTAGATTTGTATGTCTGACATTTACAATCAACATTTAGGATTTACATTTATGTTTTGCATTTAATATTTACAATTAAAAATCACCATTGTATTTGACATAATTTACAAAAAAAATAAGTGTGCCAAAGGTTAATTATCATTGATGTTAATGTAATGACAAAGAGACTAGAAATCTCCAAACCACTTTTCAAAGATAGTTTGAGAGCTAAATATAACAGAATGTTGCAGGAACACATTACAAGTGATACTGTGGGATACTGTAAATTCAAACACATCTTCTTAGTGATGGGTCAGTAGCTTGAAAATGCTTTAAGATTGAACAGTACAAGCTGACATTATGTGGAATGAGGACGACGGACGAGTTGTCTGGAGCCATGCAACCGTGTCCAACAGATATTCCTGATATGTTGGCTACACATCAAGCAGCCGTTGTCAGATTAAATGGGTTTGCCTGTCATCCGGCTCAGCATGGTGTCTCGGTCCCCCCTAATTAGGCTCACCCTGTCTGTTGGGTCACCTCACAGCAGGGACCACCGGGAACAAAGCAGCCTTCTATGATGTCGCTATCCTGCTGTATCGTTGATGATGATGATGATGATGATGATGATTTGATCCAAAGAACATTTTCTGATTATGGATTTGATCGAATGTGTCTGTCTTGAAGTGCTTTATGTTAATAATTAAATTGTGTATCCATTGTTTTGTTATTTTTAATTTTTTGCTGGTGATTCTAGTAAGAAGCTGTCACTGCCCTACGTCCAACTCTTTTCAAGACTTGTTGTGGCAGTAGAGATGGGTATCTCGTCTCGCCCTCTGCTGTTGGTGTGCGCATATTTTGCGTCTGCGCTGATCGGGGGAACCTGCTCAGAAGGGATGTGTCTTCAAGACGGCAAGCACAAGGCCAAGCCCAGTGCGGAGCCACAGCTCAGGGAGTGTATGCTGTATGCTGACAGTGAGTGACTGTGTTTGTCTGACAATCCTTATGTTATTTTATCACCCATCATGAAAAAGATCAACCCCTTTTCCACCAGGGCTGGTTCTTGCTGGTTCATAGTCAGAGTGTTAATTGGAACTCAACCAGAGAATGGGTTCTCTGGAATCCGTGGCCAGAGTGGAACCAAAACATTACTGCTCTAGAAACCGCAACCGGTTATGTCAGTAGCAGGGGGCGGGATTATTTTAATTTTCCAAGACTTTAAGACCGCCATTGGTTTCATCTATTGTACGCTACATAGATAGTGTAGCATAGCATTCTGTTACAAAGGTCAACTTTTGTTTTGTGACCCACTGACATAACTGTCCTCTGTGCCTGTGTAACATAATGACATTGCTCCGGTGCCTATGTGACGTAATGATGTAGCTTTACTGCATTTTTGATATGACATAACTCTAGTGTCTCTATGACATAATGACATTGCAGGAGAAGCACTCTCAGTATTGAGTGCTTCTCCAGCGTGTGGGATGTGGGAAAGCAAAACTGCTTCTTAGAAGGTCGGCTTTTTGAACTAACTTTAAACTGGCTCCAGTACCAGCCCAGAACCAAAGAAAAGGATATAGTATTTCCACCTGTAAGACCTTAAATTATATTTTGCATTGTAATTATCATGCAAATTATACATACTAGCCTCGTAATACATAACACATACAGAAGATGTTGACATTTGAAACATTCTATGTAGTTTATTTTTGAGTTGTTTCTGTAGAAATGTGATTTTTGAGTTGGCTCTGAAGGGTAGTCATGATCCTCGTAGTATATGTCAAAAACGGAATCCACAAGTGTAGATTCCTCAAAGGACTGGAGCATGTGTCATGTACTGACGTATTTCTCAGACAGTTTTGGGGTGGGATATCAGGGGGATGTGTCATGATTTTGTTAAGGACGTATCCTTTGATAAAGAAAATCTAACTAACCGTCCTGACTGACAGATACTTGATATGTTTTCTTGTCCCTGCTGATGACAGACAGCTGCTGCACAGAAGAAGACATCCAGGATATCTCCCATGTTCCATCTGTGCTCAATAAGAATGAACCATGGGACAAGTGTGGCCCTCTGAGCTCCCAGTAAGTCTCATCCACTGCATAATTATACTTAAGTATCACTTTATGACCTGATCATTTTCACGTTTTTACGTGATAGATCATTCTCATGTTGTAACGTTAAAATTCTTATTTAGAAATTTGACAAAAACACAGGTGTAACGTTATAGTTATAAGGGGATACAGGTTTGATAAAACATTTTCTGGCAATACAGCGAAGCGCTACTGCAGTGTTATATCACTTTGTCCAACCATTTTGTTTTTTCCTCCGCCAAGGTGGTCGTGTAAAATATGTCTGATAAAATGTCCATGCAAATATATGATGGTCTTGGTTCAGAATAGACCCCACTACATTTTGGTGTGGATCATGAACTGTGGGCCTTGGCGGGGATATGCGTTCTAATGTCTCTCTACGTTTAATAGTAAAATATCGTCTGACTTGAGGTGAGGTGGTTCACTTTTCTGATAAGAATGGCAACAGGGCACGTCCCTATGAGGGGTTTCACATCCAGCTGGAAGGAAAGCCCAGAGTAGACAAAGAAGAACTCCCTGGAGGGAATTGCATCTCTCCTCTACAGCCTCGGAACGGCTAGGGATCCCTTCAGGATGAGCTGGAGAGCTTTGCTGGGGAGAGGAACATCAAGAATCCCCTGCATAGCTTGATTCTCCACAGCCCGACCCCAAAAAAGCTGAAGAAAATGGGTGGATGGAGTTTCCACTGAGCGCTGTACAGGATTCCACCTTTCAACTCCTGGATTCTGGGTTATGGTCTCACATTTACCTATTTTGGTTCACTCTTTGTAGTCTCCTGAAATTGTCAGTGAGGATTGACAACTGATTCTAACAGCTGTTCATAAAAACATGAACCAGCTTAAAGGCTTTATCGGCCAAAGGGCCAGACATTTCCCTCAAGGGTTGGTCAACAGCGAAACAGAAATAACAACAATAGTAATAATCACAATTATCTCGCTGAATACTGGATTTCCATCTCTTATATTGGAAAACAAGATTCTAAATGAAAGCTAATTTTGTCCTACCAGATGTGACAATAAGGAACTCGGGTCAGTATCGTGATTCTAGCTTGTTTCCATTTAACCCCCAAGAGGCCAAAACATCAGCTAGGAGAGAATTTTGAGTATCTTAAATCTAAGATCATTCCCCATTTACGACCGTTCTGTATGTGCTTCCTGATTGAGATTAAATGTCCAGTTTGTAGGACTAGATAGCATCTAACAGTGTGTTTTACAAACACCTCAGCCTTCACATCATTGGAAACTATGAAGCTGAAAAGCACCTCTTTACCGTCAGCGTTCGAGGTGCTCGCTTCAGGATACTGAAGAAACATAACAGTGTAATATGTTGGAGTCCCTGAGTAGTCATAGTCATAATTGGTTCATTCTTTGGAAACGCAAACATCCTTCTGAGCTTAAGGTGATCATACAGTACCAAAACAATTTGGAATATTATTTTTCTATTTATGACAACATTAGGCCTATATTACATTCTTTTCCTCAAATCCAATAATAATGAACCTTTAAAATCCCCTCCAGTATTAAACTCTAGATTTTACACATTCCACATTCCTCCACTCAATCATCCAGGGTTCATGCACTGTGAGTAATCTCAATCAACACAATAAAACACACACATAACTGGATGGCGTTGTGAGGAGCAGGGGATCATGGGAGTTGCTGTTTTCTTTGTTGAATAACCACAATAGATGGAAATCTATTGCATGTGAAATGTTTTAAAGCTTTATTCATGTTAATACATATACAGTAGTTGTGTTCAAGGCCGTTCTTACTCTCTGACTGTCCTGGACGTAACAGCTACAGGCATCCAGAGAAATGTGTCGTTGTCTTGGAGAATATATGGATTTTTGGAGGCAAGGGGCTATATTTTCGCTAGTATCCATTGGTTTGTTGGACTTTTAGCAGGATTACACAATGGCTGCTGAATTGATTTTTATTAAACTAGGAAGGATGATGCTTTTGAGCAAAAATACATTAAACTACACAATAATTATTCAGAGTTAGTTACATTGCAAGAATCTTGCTTTATAAGAAATAAAGCAGCTAGGTAATTATAAGTGTGCGCCGATCCAAATAATAATTTAGATCGACACGTTTTGATGTTGACTTGGTGTTAACTCAGTTAGAATTAAAAAAAAAACAATCTTGTTGTTTCCAGACATTGTGATATTTTAATTTCTAACTTTTAGTTCTTGTCAAATCGGTGTCGAATTAAGAGAAAGTGGGCTTGAACAGATCAAAAAGAACAAAGAAGCTCTAGTCCTAAATTTACCTCTGTGTGGCCATCAGCGCCGCCAGCCTTCCCAGCAACCATTTAGAATACAGATATCATCATTCATCTTGTTGACACTAACAATCCCCTTCTCCCTCTTCAGGTGTGAAGGCATCCTGAAGCGTGTTTGGTGCTTTTACCGCTGCTCCCCTGATGCCGCGCGTTGGCCTCATCCCAATCGCCGCTCGTACATCCAGGCTGTGCCGCTCTGCCGCAGCTTCTGCCATGATTGGTAAGAGGCTGCCAAAAGACATTAAATTGCAAACCCAAAACTAAATCAGCACCTGTTTATGAGGATGACAAGGACCAGCCGGGGTAGAAACAGCATGATGTACCGGAATATAATGTTTGACAAAGGTCAGAGGTTAAATATATCAATCGGTTCTATTTAAAGACGGGTATGAAATTTTCTGCTTGCTCACACACACACAGGAGATTCCCAGCAAAATGAGAAACAGCTTTAGTTTTGGTCACAAAACAAAGTTTCCAGACACAAATAAGGATCATCACACTACTGGGAAAAAGCTTTTACCTGCAGGGAAACAATATGGACCACTGTACTTCAAACTGCATCTATTTATATTTACAATTTGCATATTTAAAGGAAGAATATGACATTCGGAAAGTTCACCTTCTCACTCCTTGACTAAACAAAGGATTTGAAAAAAGAAAACGCACCTCCCATAAAAGTGAAGAGTGTTGTTTTTGCTGTTTGGTCTTTGTAGCAATGACATAAATAAGATCTAATGAAGTCCTTGGTGAGCCTTGTGGGAGGGACATCATTATTCTCAATGATATTTCAGCAAGTGAGAGAAAATAAATATTATTCCTATAAAGCTCAGCTGAGGATGAAGAACCTCTGGAAGACAACATAAATGATAGGGGAGATCTTTCATGTGAGTGAAATACGGCTTGATGTTTTATGATTTTTGATATTTCATTTTGAAGTTTTACATATTCCTCCAGGTTTGACGCCTGTCAGATGGACATGACGTGTGCTCGTAACTGGGCCAGAGACCCCAGGGGACAGAACTGCACTGGAACCTGTGTTCAGTATCAGCAGGTAGGCTTCCATCATCTGTGACTGATCACAGAGCGAGAAACCGCGGGCTTTGTCGATGCTGTTTTTGGTTGACATCAATAGAATCAGACATTTAAGTGTCTTACCAACAATAGCATAATGTTTTCAGCCCAAGAAAAAAAAATGGGAAAAAAATTTCTTTGCACATTTTATTTCTTTTTGGAATATAATAATTTAGTAACTTAGCACCAACATTTTACAATAAAATTACAAATGTTTGACTCATTTTAAACAGTAAAATGGTCAATTTCAATTAGATGGGCTCACCATTACTAACTTCACTAAACAGTGAAATCTGTTAAGTGTTTTGGTAAAGAACATTTTTAGTTAAGAAATTTGACCCTTTAAGACTTTTTTCTCCTATCAAGTTACTGAATTATGTTAACTAAGTCCTAACTCGTTAATTTATCAAATAGGACTCTTTAAGCTGCTAAACTCTTTAGCATATACATGATGATACTGGGTCATATTATAAGCAGGTTAAGTCATATTTTTTAAAAGGAATAGTTACTCCAAATGTGCTCAACCAAACAGATGAGCGGGACTTTAAAGGGTTAAAGATTAATATTCATATCTGTCCAATACTTCCGATGGGATTTTTGTAAATCTGTGGTACCCATAAGCCAAAAATGCACTTTTTTTTAGCCATTAATTTGTTTTTTAGTTGAATTTTTCTAGTAGTGTTTTATTTCTAAGTGAGAATTTTTACTTCAGAAAGTTATCTTATTTGCTCTCACTGTTTTTTTTAATTTTCTGTGAAAATAATCTGCCACACCTAGTCTCCCCTGTAGCTCCCGGGCTTCCGTGGCTCCTCCCCTCTGCCCATCACATTTCTGAGAGTTAGTTGTGTTGTAATATGTAGCTACACAATTTTGATTTTGTTGTTTTTGAAATTGAGCGGAATATGTTATAAACCAAGGTCAAAATTGTTGATTGCTACTGTTGTCGCATAAACAAGCTGTCTTCTGCTGTTCCAACTTTTAATACAACGGATGACTTAGAGTTTCACTTCTGTTGTGAATGAACTTTATTTGGTGAGTTTCATGCAGCAGTGGTCTGCCTGGTGTCGTATGACAGAGTGGGCACCGCAGCCCTCCTATATCTGATCTTAGTTTAATGTGGAAGCATTCATCTGTTAGCAATACACACAAAGAATTTTAATGTTAGGATTTTTGCAGAGTTTTGGGAATTAAAACCAAAGCAGGACAATTACATTTTTCCGGATGATACCACTGGAGAAAAAGTTAAGGGGGTCATTATGATTACTCCGTCTTCTATTTTTTGTTCGTTCTGTCTTCACCTATACAACAGTTTTTGGTCAGGATTGGCAAAACCCATTTCTTTATAATAAATGCAGTTTGATGTTGCAGCAGATAATCATTTTTATGTGTGTGTGAGTGTGTGCAGGTGACCTTTGAAAGCCTGGCCAGTTGTGTTTTATGTGGAACTACGACCTAGTTCTCATCAAAGAGGGCGAGATCCACTTTAGTGTGAAACGCAAAGACGAGACGAGACAAACAAGGATGCCAGGACAGGCAGTAAATTTGACGAGCCGTGTAGTAGATGTGTTCCAAGCACCATAGCCAGCCCAGACCCAAAATAGCTCTGAGAACCGGACACAGGGCAGTGATGCTGACCTCAAACACTGGTTCAGCAACCACTGGTGGCCCCAATAACACTGAATATCAGCTAATAATAGATGCACCCAGGACACTGAGCCCACATCACCTCAGGGGCCCCAGTACAACAAACACGCCAGGGACCCAGACAGTACCCCGACTACTGCCGCTGGAGTACACAGGTACACCACCGAGGCAGTATTGGCCCCAATGGGTGGGCAGCCAGCACCACCGGCTGCATCCACGGCTGGCTGCGGCGGGATGGCCCCATCCAACTGTTCTACCAGATGGGTGGCTGCAGCTCAGTGGCTAGAGCGGCTGTCTCACAATCGTAAGATTGGAAGGTAGCATGTTCAAGCCCCAGCAAGTCTACATGTAGGGTCCTTGAGCTAGACCCTGAACCCAATATGCTCCCTGGCTGCTCCAAAGGGGCTCCAAAGGGCAGCTGTGGGTATTACCTTTGGTGTTAGCAGTGTGTGTCTGGGCAATGACCTCCTCAGGGTTTTCCAGAGTGGAAAGGCGCCATCCATAATATAACGTATTACTGGGATCCTCTTGGTTCCTGGTGGTGGTATGTTGGAGGGTGCCAGGTCATAGATCTTGACCAAAAGCCCCTCATCAATCACCCTGTCAAACAGCAGTGGGATTTCATTAATCACACAAGTAACACGAGTAAAGTCAAATGATCCATTCAAACGAGTCAACTGAGTAACGCAAATCAAGTATAGAGCATGGAAACAATTGCATGACCTTCATAGTCAATACACCAGTTCAAAAACTTAAGTAATGCAAATTTCAGACTTCTTGAATTTTAAACTGTGGTGCATACGACTCTTTTTCCCATATATACAACATAAAAAACGTTGGAACAGGTTGTATATACTATAAGACACCATACACAGCAGTTTAAAGCAGAAGTGCTGCTAAGTGATATCTGATAAAGCTAAATGCAGATGACAGCAGCAACCATCAGTACAAACTAATATGAGAAAGTTCAACTTATCATGAAGGTCCTGTGGTGGAAGGAAACGCCCCACGCTTCTGCTACATCCTGTCTCTACCATCCCATTGTTTTTACCATTGCACCCCCCATAAATATGATTGTCATTAGCATCCAAGCTTCATCAAAAGCCATGAACATGGGGGTCTTTCCAACCATAAATTTCCATCCCATCGCATGTAAACACAGGATCGTTGTACTAGACCAGTTGGACATGCCTCACACACTCACAAAAAAGAAAAAATAACGGGACAAATCATCTCAAAACCCAATCACATTTCAGCTGGGGCTTGGGTCCCTCTTGCCCCACCCATCTTGGGATGCACCCATGTTAATCCCAAATTTATTTTACCTTAGTATTGAGTGGAAACGGGGGGTAACACCTAATCTGGCTCTCTACAAGCGGAACAAAATCCACTGCACATCTACATTCTATATCCTGTTTGTTTAATGCAAAAAAAACAAGACAGTAAAATCATGCCATGGTTTTTCAACCTGTCAGTCAGCCCAGCTAAGTCCAGTCTGTCTGCTAAGATAGGCTAACAACCTGTTAGCTGTATATTCATTTGTGTGCCTTTCCTCCTCCTCCCTCTCCCCCCCTTTATCTCACACACATCAGACTAATATAGGTTATCCAGTTGACTTAGATTCTTTATGGAATTAGAGTTTTCTGAAAAAAGAAGAGAAAAGAGGAAATGAAAAAAGAGAATATCTGTGTAATTGTGAGTATTTTTATGCTCTCTATGCTCCGCCGGAGGCATTAAATCTCACAAAATAGGATCTCTCAAAGCTGTGTTTTTAATAGATCCTTGATGAAAAAGAAAACCAGTCACCGTTTGCAGCATATTCAAAATCATCCGTCTTAGAGAGACTGCAATTTAGGGCTGGTCTAACATGATATTATAAACATAACAAGATGGTTTCATTCTCGACACAGAGCAGAGATGGGAGATATCAGGTGGACAGTCTTGTGAGCAGTCCACTCTAACTCACAAGACGTGTGTGTGTGTGTGTGTGTGTGTGTGTGTGTGTGTGTGTGTGTGTGTGTGTGTGTGTGTGTGTGTGTGTGTGTGTGTGTGTGTGTGTGTGTGTGTGTGTGTGTGTGTGTGTGCGGTTTGTGTCGTATATTTGCCACAGTCAGGATTTGTTAATGCTTACTGTGGATGTCAATTTGCATAGTAATGAGATGATATATTTAAAGGCACACATATAGGCAAACACTCGCATCCAGTGCATGCAAAAATCCCTCTGGCACTGAATGTCTCACTTTCTCTTTGTCCTCATCGTTGGTAACAGCCAAGTTGATTCATCCAAGCATTAGACACACTTTCTGCTCCAGTGTTTGTGGGAATGAGGGTAAATCTGAAAAGAGAGTCCAGGTCGGTGCCAGATTCTGGCACAGTCGTCATCATGAGTCATGGACTGAGGGAGAGAAAAATTGTCACCATTTACAGATTATATTCTTTTTAGTTTGCAGAAAGCAGCGCGCACACACGTGGAGACTCAGTACACGGTGTTCTAATGAAATATTTACTGAGTACTTGCCTTTAGCCACAAGAGAGGAAAGTGAAGAGAATACGAGGGAAGGAAGCGAGCGTTTGCTCGTGGTACTTAGATCTAAAATGGTGTTACTTTGGAAATTACCAATGAATGAATACTTAAATGGCGCTTGTAAAGCTTTAGGAGCTGTTCATAATTTTCTTCTTATTGTGAAAATACTGAATTTTCACAATAAGAAAATTCTTATTTAGGCCAAATAAGAATTTAAAGTAAGAATACATAATAAGAATAAGAATACAAAGTAGGAACTGATCATTGATGCTTAAGACATCTTAAAAATGATGTCTTAAGCATCATACTTAAGACATACTCTATCTTAAGTATGATGCTCTTATTGTGAAAATACTGAATTTTAAGTATGATTATGTTTTTATTGTGGACAAACTCCATCTTAAGTATGATGCTCTTATTGTGAAAATACTGAATCTAAAGTATGACTCCTTATTGTGGACAATCTCCATCTTAAGTATGATGCTCTTATTGTGAAAATACTGAATCTAAAGTATGACTCCTTATTGTGGACAATCTCCATCTTAAGTATGATGCTCTTATTGTGAAAATACTGAATTTTAAGTATGATTATGTTCTTATTGTGGACATACTCCATCGTTAGTATGATAATCTTATTATGAAAATACTGAATTTTAAGTATGATTATGTTCTTATTGTGGACAATCTCCATCTTAAGTGTGATGCTCTTATTGTGAAAATACTGAATTTTAAGTATGATTATGTTCTTATTGTGGACATACTCCATCGTTAGTATGATAATCTTATTATGAAAATACTGAATTTTAAGTATGATTATGTTCTTATTGTGGACAATCTCCATCTTAAGTATGATGCTCTTATTGTGAAAATACTGAATTTTAAGTATGATTATGTTCTTATTGTGGACATACTCCATCGTTAGTATGATGCTCTTATTGTGAAAATACTGAATCTAAAGTATGACTCCTTATTGTGGACAATCTCCATCTTAAGTATGATGCTCTTATTGTGAAAATACTGAATTTTAAGTATGATTATGTTCTTATTGTGGACAATCTCCATCTTAAGTATGATGCTCTTATTGTGTGGAACGCTGTGTTTGGTTTAGAGTCTAAACCAAACACAGCTAAACTTTAGACCATATGGAGCGAGATCCATGTCTTCCATAGTTCAAATTTGGACTTTTCTATCAGTACAGAATCTTTAATGGCCTTAAAGCTGTTCTGCGGCAAAATTAAGAGACGGCTCAATATTCTTCTAATATTCTTAGGAGTGGCTTTTCCACTTCCTCACCAAGGCCATTTTTGCCCAGTATCATTCAAATGGTGGGTCCATGACCTCTGACCTGTATTGCAATGAGAAAGGCCTACATTTGCTTGGATATTTACTCGTGACCTCTGGTACATTCCTGAACAAGCCTTCGCTGTGCTCATGGAGGATTAGCAAAAGGTCCACTTCTGTGAAAGCTCACTATTGTTCCAGGTCTTCTCCATATGTAGATGACACGTCCCCCTCTGCATCTGCAGAGTTGCAGAACATTACAAACAGATTGGGAACCCTTCCCAGACTGATGGATTTCAGCCATCGTCTTCCTCATCTCTTCCTGCTTCTGAACTTAAGTGATGATGAGATTGAACAGGGCTGGTAGCGTAAACCACTTATTACTCTTTTGGATTTATTTTCAAATGGGAAATACTTTTCCACACAGACGCAGAAGGTTCAACCTCACATTTATCATAAAAAAAAACCAGACGTCCCTTGCTTTCTCGAATAACATATAACAATTCTTACAATTATCCATCAAAATATCAGGCAAGTGTCGCCTGTTAGCAAAGCCTCGTTTCAGCAGATTGTAATCGATCAAAAAAATGTTTCCCCTTCCGGTCGGAACTCCTGACACGCACATGAAGGTTCCCAGCTTTTGAATGAATGAATAAATCTAACGGCAGTGACTGTTACTGTTCCTGATGGTGTGTGAATAACTGAGCACAAGTGGAGATAGAAGATTATATACGCAGTTACAAATAATAACACAGTCATTTCTTATCTCAAATTTTAGCTGTGAAATAATCGACCGTACCAAATATGCTTTACCAAGTTTTGGATATATATTGTAAAGACAATTTATCTTCAGAGGTACAAAACTGAGTTTATGTACTAGTTCTGATCTAGATCCGTGTCAAAGGTCATTTTTCTGAAGGCTGGTGGAGTAAAGAATATTTTGTCATGGTCAACCGGCTCACGGAATACATCCTTTCCTCTTCCCTTCCCCCTCCAGGTGCAGTATTATGGGTTTTTTAGATGGGGAAGGGCAGCATTGAATAAGATAAGAATGGGAAAGACAGGATGGAGCCCCGGGAAATTATTATAATTATTATGCATAAAGCCACTTGTGCTTGAGGTGAATTAGCTTTGGCAGCTAACTGTGTCTGCCTGGGGAAGGACACGTTCTCTCTCCTCTGTGTGTGTTATGGGATGGCCGTGATAAAACCTTGGTGTCAGACAGGGAGTATATGTAGTGGGGAGAGAAAAGCCATCATCCTCTGTGTCCTTTGAGCAGCATAAACACATTAGAGGTTTTTTCTTCTCTCAGCACCCTGCATGACTCAGTCTTAATCCCCAACAGACAGGCGGATGAAGGAGGTGGGGTGAGCTTTAGAGAAAAACAGGAGGAAAAAGAGAGACGTACAAACAGTGAGCGCAGCAATAAGCAGGATGAGGAAAGGATCCGACAGAGAGAAGTAGGACAAAATGAGCCGTGGTAGGAGAGAGCGGCCGTGACGTGGCACTACCTCTTACTGAGACTTCACCTCCTCAACTACCTTAAAGGTTGTTAGTCTGCTTCATATACAGCTGCACGCCATAAATGTGTAATTGTGATTTGTTTTTGCAGCTCAGTGCGATATCTCTTTTAATCCTTATCATAGAGGAGCGTGATTCGAAGCTACCATCAGCAGTAATTGGAGTTTTCTCTCTCAGAGTGTAATTGTGTAAATAATGAGCACTGTATCCAATTTTGTGTCACAAAATGTACTGGAAGTGACCTTTTCCAATTAGTTTAGACCTTCCTGTCTCGTCTGGGAGGCATGACAGTACTGTGATTCTTTCATGAGAATGCTACAGAGATGAAGCCTCAGAAACTCTCAAAAGTCATCTTATGAATTGGTTTCAAGGCTGCTGCAGCGAGAGTGAGGCGAGCAAGAGAGGCGGACCAAAGCCACTTGGAAAACAGCTGTCAGGTGCTTGAAGCCCACTCCAACACCTGGCACAAACCGTTTCTCTCAAGGCCGACACTGAAAATATCCCATTAGACAATTTGCCAAACGAGGCTGCCCTTGATGTGTTCTGCAGAAAGGCCTTGGGAATATTACAATACCAGTGTGGAAAAACGTTACTAACGTATCTCTCTGAGCAGATGTACTCAAGATGGAGTTAATTAATTGTGTATTTACTTCTTTCCATATGACGTCATTGCAGTATCGTCATGATAGTGTGATTGAAATAGACTGACTCAATCGTCATGAAAACGTAAAATTTAGAATCACATTTTCAGACAACGAACATTTGACTCCTGGCAGTTTTCCTCAGTAACCTCATAATATACGGAATGAGGAATATATATATATATTCCTCATTCCGTTATTATGCCTTCATCACATGACTCCTTGATTGTGACAACCTTCGACCAGGGTTTGGAATCACACTGGTACCCTTTTATTCCGAGCCTATCTGGAATAGATTGGGCTCCTCCTCCAATAAATGACCAACCATTCAACCAAATTTCATCAAAATCTTTGCATAGCTTATGTATAACGTATATTGCAATTTTAAAGAGCCATACTTTGATCTGCACCTTTAAACTCCTAAATGAGATTGCTCCAACCTCGCTCGAGTTTCTTGAAAATTGCTTTGGTTGTTTTAGTGCAATCGTACTAACAGATAGTCCCGCCCCCTCAAAAACATCGCCTCCTGCCGGAGGTGGGGATAAAACTTGTAGTGGTAGGTTTTCATGACCAGACTGTTAGGAGTTTCTAACTATGATGGGACTATGGGCTGGAGGGGCTGCAACAGAAAGAGGAATATGGTTGTGCTCCACGTCACATTGTGGTTTTCATCATTTTCTCGGAGGGTGAAGATATTATTTCACACACTTAATGCTTGTTGTGTGTATGTGTGCACATAGATGTACCAGCACGGCAGGGATCTGTGCGAGAGCCTCTGGGGGGACGCCTTCATGACAGTGGAGGATGAAATGGAGGAGGGAGCAGAGGGTGACGGCGGTCGCCCCTGCGGCTGCCTGACCCTCAGTCCCTCTGACAAAGATGTGATCTCCGCTCTCAGAGCCCAGCAGGATGACCCAGAGGAGCTGGACACCACCAAGGCCGGCCTGCCTCAGTATCGGGCCCCTTGCCAGACCAAGCTTCCCCTGCCGGCCAGGAGTGGAAAGAAGAGTAACTCTGTGCTGCGTAAACGCTCCGTCATGGTGGATGACGTGGAGGGGAGTGGGAGTGGCCTGTAGAGGGTGATAGACAGCTGTGTAATTAGAGATAATTGTCTAGATCCTAAAATAGAAAATGTATCTCTTGAAGTGGAGGTGTAACCTTGCTCCTGTAACTAATCTCAGCAAACAAACCCAAGCGCTCACGATCATCACATTCAACACGTGAGCCGCTGAAAGACAGACCGACAATCTCAACAAACACCTGATCAGTTATTTGAACAATCTTTTTTTTTATTGGCTTTGTATGACTGACAATATGACATTACTGTGCTGATGCAAAATATCCTACATATGATGTCATCGTTTCCCACGTGACCTGATGTTCCTGCGTCAGTGTTTCACTAACCCGCTTCTCTTCTCCGTCATCTAGATGACCTCCATCTGTGCATTAGTCCGTTGTTCAATTGAGATCTTGCTATTGTGAAGCCGTATCGTAGCAGTCTACACATCATGAGGTTAGTGGAGAAGGTCACACAGAGTGATGATATTAATGAATGTAACTTAGGCTTTCTGACAGACAGAGACTGGCCTGAACATCAAGTATCGGACATGGACGGTGAATATCCTCAGACTGGACCGGTCAGTGACAGCGGTCGCACCAACGATGGCTGCCCCGGTAGTTTGGTCACGTATATTGCTGAAGTGCTGTGGATGTTTCATTTTTTAATGACGTCACGTATTTCTGAGTGAAACATTACATGTAAATGTTTTGTAAAAAAAAACAAAAAAATAAGAAGGAACCTGGTTTGTCGGATTTATGTAGCTCGCTGAAATGGGTGTTCCTGTGTTTTATGTTCTCAATAAAGTTCTCATTTCTAAATGCCATCGGGAGCCTGTCATCCTTCCTCAGGTTCTACTTTGCATTAAAGCTGATTTTCATCTGTAAATCTCTAATTCAATGATTATCCGAGATTTAGTGGGACTTTTTCTACTTGTATTTCTAGGTAAGGATGGAATGTTCACTTCCAAACTTCTATAACGCGTCTAATTTCACAGTCCTGGCAGATTTCTTCAGGTGAATACCAAAATGTTTATTTCAATATCTCATTTATTTTAATTCATCTAATTAGATACATGTAATGAACAACATCTCATTTTTACATTTTAATTTGGTCCGTTAGTTTAAATTTGAAAAAATTCCACATACACCTGAATTCACACAGTCGGACTTTAGAGCTGTTTATAGAATGAAGGTAATAATGAGGAGGAAGTGTCTGCAGGTGAAGTTTGAAGTATCAGAAAACGCACCAATCAGAGACGGGTTGGAAACATCGACCTCATTATGCACATAGCAATGTCCATTATTGACAGTACAAGCCAGTGCTTACTCTAACACACCGTTTCCAAAAGTGTCTCAGGATTGTTTTAAGATATCAGGGTCACATCATATTAAAATTACCTGCAGCACCACACCTGGGTCAGCAAAGGCCCGTATTTGATTTGGGATATTATGGCCATGTTTGCTATATTACAAGTGGACCACCCTATGCCCACATCCCTTCTGTCCGGACCAAAAGAAGTCCAGCGGGGCAGCATCACTGCCAGAAGTGGCTCACATTGACATCTGGGTTATGTACCAGCAGGTGGGGCTGGGGTCATTTTCATGAACCTAATATGTACAGACATATGTTTTACCTGCAGGAAGTGTTTTCCTAATTTCATGTCTGTTATTAAACGATGGTGTCACAGCAGCACACAAGAACGGCTAGTATACAAAACACACAATGGACCCAAATCTTTAACAAGAGAATAGAGCAGAACAGAAGAAACTATCTCAATCCCGGTGGGGAAGTTCAAGCGTTCCAGCAGCTCCAACATCTCATAAGGTAACGGTAGCAGTAAATAGAAAAAACAAACAGACAGAAAATATGCATGATGCTTTTACACTGGAGAGAAATCTTAAAAACATTTGTAAACACGTACAAACGTATCAGTAGATATAAAATTAGATAAGATACATAAATAAACATCAAAAAGGTCCAAAAAAAAAAGAAAAAAGAGACGATTCTCCACTTACAAATATAAATTCAAATAGCTATAAATTCAAATAGTCTCTCTACCTAATGTGACGTTTCAGCCGTCACTGAGGAAGAGCAGCGGCAGCCTGTGAGGCGCCGAGGGAGCAAACTCGGGCTCCGTGTCTTATTCCCAGAACACTGCTGTTCACGACCTACTGATCAGTCTTCAACCTCTCTCCTGACCCGACTGATCGGATGTATGCATCATTGTGGTATTAGTGGTGCGTTCTCCACAGCGGTAGAAGATGTTTTCTGGATCAGCTGGTGTTTTGTCTATTTGCTTGTTCTGAAGTTGCAGCGCGTTAATGGCTGTCGGCCTCCGTGGGTTGGGGAAGTTTGGAAATACAAGTAAACTTCTGTACACAACGATTGTACCAAAGAGGGGCCTTCTAGGGGGTTTCTTTCTTTCCAGAGCAGAACCCCAAGAGCCCTCTTCAGAGTTGAACCACGCAACACAAACCTCTACACCCGGGAAACCGAAACGTTCCACTGTGAAGCCTCGTCTCCACCGGAACAGAATGAAATGAAGCCCAATGACACTGTTTACTGATATTTTGTATGTTCAAATCTAAATAAGTAAAGGCAAACCCTGTATGTATGGAAACTGTACGTCGGAATGCTAAGAAACTTTTGAGCTTCTGATTATGGGCGTAGAGAGTGTCTGCGCCGTCTCACCCCTGTTAGCACCCGCTTTATTGAAGCAGCATGTTGAGTGTGTGTGTTCACCCTCCCGCACTGACAGTCGTCACTCAGCCTAAACCTTTCTTAACTGCTGCGTTAAGGGAAGAAACTATAATATCCTTACATTTGAGTGAGTTTATACATCTATCCCAGCAACCCTGAACAGGATGAGCGCTTACGGATAATAAATGAATAAATGTATCCTTCTATTTCAGCACTGTAAGAGACAAACTGTATTATATTTAGAATAAATGCCTTTTAGCCTTGGATGGATTAAAGTCTTTCCTGTTTGCAGCAGCTGTGCCAACATCATCATCTGAATCCTCCCATAAATCAAGTCCCGTGAACATCTTTTTCATTTAAGCGAAGATAATGACATTATCAGGATGATATGCCATCCTCATCATCAGGTGCCATTTTCTGGTAGATTAACTTGGATTTTACTCGTTGATCATCCGGGAGATGAAACCGAGTGTGCCATCTGCAGGTGGGAATGAAAACAGGCCGTGGCTCATGTCGCTAATGCGTCATACTGCTCGACATTCGTGTTTTTAAAGGACAGACACTGAGACATCCTCCTGTCTGCAGCTATTTCTGTATTGAACTGGTGCTGCTGGATGATGTTGGCTAGTCCTCTGTGAAAGTCATCACCTCAGCAGATGACTGAGCTAGACATAGAGGGTCTCCTCTTAGAGGAGGGTCTCCTCTACGACTGTCTCAGCACCATTCCAGACTTTATGTATTATTAACTAATTGTAACATGGATGAAAACGCTCTGTCCATTTGTTATTTCTCTTTCTCCTCTGGTCATGGACTCACCTGCTCCCTCTCTCACACACACACACTCACACACATACACACACACACAGAGAGAGTAGATCTTAATCATGGCACTACTGAGGCTTTTTGTGATGACCTTCATTCATCTCATCACCTCACATTCTATCCCAAGCTCATCTCATCAAAGTTTAAAAGCTCTATCCTTTTGATTTTTCTCTTTCTCCTTTGGTCATTGACTCGCTTGCTCTCAAACACACACACACACACACACACACACACACACACACACACACAGTAGATCTTAAAGACTTTCATTCATGTCATTATTTGATCTCCTCATATCTCATCTCATCTCATCCTCACCCTCACTCTGTGTTTTCCTCACCGTCTGTTTGTTTATAAGTCATTAAGGGAGATTATGCAAATATCACAGAGCAGATTTTCTCAAAAAGCCAGAGTTGACCCCATTACTTTTTTGCACAGATGTGGATGAAGGTTGAATCCGGGACTTTCTTTTCTCATGATTTCTCATTGGCGTTTGGGTTTTGTTTTTTGTTTTCATCATCGTCTTTTCATTTCTATCGGACGATGCATGGATCTTGACCAGATAAACAACAGGTCATTGTTTTTACTTGTAGGGAGGGGGTATGGAGCCAAATCAAGGCTTGAAGGTTTGTAAATATGAAAAAAATAAAATGTAATTGAAAAAATAAAATTTGAAACTGAGATTTCCAGTTTTGATATTGAATTGTAAAAAAAATCAACAAAGTTTTCAGACTAAAAAATAAGCGTAGGGAAAGGTTCACTCAATTTCAATTACATTTTTATTCTCTTCTGAAGAAATGATTTATTTTCAATATTCACTTACACATAGTTCCACGTTTGAGGTTTGCTTTAGCGAGCTTTATGCTGTAGGCTGCTGTTAATGAATGACACAGGCTTTGAAGTGTCTAGTACATGCCAATATGGCTGACGTCAATATCCATATTGCAAGAAGCTGCAAATCTTTAATAAAGGTCAAATGTATCACAAAACTGCATTATAATGAGGTAAAGTAGATCTCCAGACATTTTGTGATCACAGCATGAAGCTAGCTAATGCCAACCTCAAGCTGAGCTACTATTGCTATTTAAAGCTATTTCTTTAAATAGCATTTCTTAACTGCGTGCCAGCGAGTGTTCCCGGTGTGGACATCGCTGTTAAACATAAATGTGTCACGAGCGTCACTTCAATTTCACTTTTGTTCATTGTTGATGCGATGAAGTGTGTAGAAAAGCACGGATTCACCTTTATCAAAGTACCCACGACACCTGAAGGCAGCATAATTGAAGAACACCCTGAACCTTTCTCCTTTATGCTGTCCCTCATAACCCAAACCCCAACGCCAGATCAGGGAAAACAATCTGAAACTATAAAAAATATTATCTGAAAGCAACAAAAAAAGGTTTGAAAGTGAAAAAAAACAACAACAAATTTGATCTGACATCAAAACTTTGATTTGAATGTGAAAAATAAGAAAGGATATGCATCTGTAAACATAAAATTTGTATCTGGAAATTAATAATAACTCAAATATGAAAATATCTATAAGTGAAAACTGAAAACAAATAATGAATTCAAAGGAATATCAGATTAAATCAAAACTATATTTAAATTGAGTTCACCTTTCCCCTAGTTTGATAAAATTGTGGATTTTTTAGAATTCAAGATCCAAGCTTTCAGTTTCAAATGTACTTTTTTTATAAAAGTAACAGACCCTTTGAGCTGCATTCAGCTCCATAAGTGAGTATTACCAATTATCATTAAAGTTTATAAACAATATTTAGAAACTGTTGACATTCAGCTCCTAAATATTGAAACTGAATGTCCAGATTTTCATTCAACAGATTCAGTCTCAGTCTGTTGGACCGAGATAAAAGACCCACATCTAAATAAAGAAATATCACAATATGCAATGTGTAGTGAAATATGTATTAAACACTGATCAGCCACAACATTAGAACTGGTAACTGATATTGTTCTTGTCACTGATCAATTCATGAATGGGCATACAAATAAAAAACCTTAATCCTCCAGATCCAAATATTACACATCTGGTTGCTGTAAATGATGGTCAGAGGGGAATGGGTCTAATTTTTTTTGACTGACTGACTAACTCATTCGACTTGATCGAATGAAAGGAGACTGTCAGACCTGGATGGAGTTCTGCTCTCTCCTCTGGGCCAATATTCGTTTTGTTGCATTTGTAATTCTCTTTTTTTTGTTGGATACATTTCAAAGAATAAATAAGGAAATACAGAAATAACTCCCCTAGTTCCCCAACAAATCAGATGGAGTTGAATGGAAAATGGCTGAACATCAAACTTCTTTCTATGAGCCCTGACTTCTTCTGCCAGGCTCTTATTGAGACAAACCACATGATTTACTGTAATCCTGAAAGCTGTGCAAATAGCCTGCTTTTTCATTTATGAATAATGAATGAATTCTGACAACAGACAGCCGGTTCAATACATTATCCCATCTGTTCAGAGAAATCACACATTTACAATGATTACACACGATGGATGCTTCATATCTTCTCCAGAATAAATACCATAAATATGTTTGTAGAAATCATTGGAAGTTCAATGGTCTCCTTTAACTGCACAATAATAGATACCAAAGTTTGACTGAGTGGTTCATTCAGTGACCTGATTATATATGACACACAAATTAGAACGAGAGCCATGAGGAGAAGGGATGCAGGCTGATTATCTCAGCTGAATCCGCTGCAGGTTGCCATGGTGACAGCAGCTGACACTACTTGCTCTTCTTCAGAGAGAGAAAAGAAAGCAGAGTGAAGCCCCTGAAGGAATGAGGCTCTGGAGATAAATGAAGGTGGTATCGTTGATCTGACTTTGCTACGGGCCTCCCGATAGGTTACTGAACAGAACCACGTTTGATTCTCTCTGTTTTCAGTTCAAATTTCAACTCAAGAATTGAACTTTTCTGTGTTTCCCTCTCTAGTAATAATATCACCTACACTAAAAGCAGATCATTCTGTGAAATTTCAGAGTTTAACCTCTGACCTTTTGCAAACTATAAATCCTTAAATGTATGAGGAAGCTCATGATTTACTCAACATTAGCAATATTTAATGCATTTTTTAGCTGAATGAATTAACAGGTAGATGTGTATATGAATGTGTGTAAGTATAAATGTGCGTATGTGTGAATGTGTGTGTTTATGTAAACTGGCCAAAAACATTAAATATCTCACACTCATACATCACAGACCGGATCTCAGTGAAATAAAACATTCAAGTTGAAAATCTTCATTGATATATATTGTGTAATTTTTTTAAAGAAAAGTGAAGTGATATAAGAACGGTCATGAATACGACCATGAACCCACTGAGGACTGGACCTTAAGAACCAGAACCTATTGGCTGGTTGTCTTGCTGTTGTTTCTTCTGTCCATGGTGGCGCCTTCATTTGAACCAAAGCAGATGAGACAAGAACCAGATCCCACACATGTAACTGGCTCTGTGTTATTATGTGATGATGTGATGTAACTTTATTTAGTCTTTCTGTACGTAGTTTGTATGTACTTATGTATGTGTGTGTGTGTGTGTACTATATATTTGTATTTTTGTATGTGTGTGTGAGTGTGCATGTGTATGTACTGTATATATGTATGTGTGTATGTTTTTATATATGTACTGTATATATGTTTGTGGGAGTGTATATACTGTATACTGCATATATATATGTTTGTGTGTAAGTGTGTATGGACTGTATATATGTATATGTGTGTGTATGTATATATGTTGTATGTGTATGTGTGAGTGTGTGTGTGTGCGCGAGTATGTGTGAGTGTGTGTGTGTGCGTGCATGTGTGTGTGTGTGTCAGTGTGAGTGTACTGTATATATTTCTGTGAGTGTACTGTATATATATTGAATGTGTATGTATATGTCTGTGTGTGTTTGTGTGTGTGCGTGTGTCTGTGTGTGTGTACATGTGTGTGTGTGTGTGTGAGTGAGTGTGTGTGTCGGTGTGCGTGTGTGAGTGTACTGTATATATTTTGTGGTTGTGTGTGTGTGGATTTATATGGTATGGTAATAATAATAATAATAATAATACATTTAATTTATAATGCACTTTACATTTGGATCAAATTTCAAAGTGCTACAAAGCAAAAGCAGATAAACGCATCAATAAAAAATAAAATAATAACTATATAAAAACATGACCAAAAGCCTTAATCTTAATTACAGTTATAGGTTCTGCTAAAAAATAAGGTATATGATACATGGCTCCACACAAAGCTTTATATGAAACAAGCCTTTTCTAAATGACGATTGTTGATAAATTGTCGGTTGTGTCATCGCGGTCTGAGATGAAGGACGGATCTAGTGGAAGTGTGTGAAGGACTTGAGTGAAGTGTGTGTCAGTAGGGCAGCTAAAGCTGCAGTTCCAGTTTATTCCACTAGAGGGTAATGTGCTTCCATCAAACGCTGCTGCTGACGTCAGCTGTGAATCTAAGCCGCTGCTGGACAATTAAAACATTTAATGCGACCTTATTTCAGCAAAGGTTAGTCTTATCTTCACTGTGACAAAGATGCATCAATGCTTCAGCTCTATACTCAGAATCGAATGTTTTAAACTCCCAGATTACCACAAGAACCATCCACCTCTTTTAGTTTTAAACAGTTGTCCATGTTCAACATTAAAATAGTGTTTATAAGACTGCAGCAAACCTTTTTCAAACTAAATAAATATAATTTACCATCCCAAACCAGGGAAATCGTTGTATGGAACCCAAGTAAGACTAAATATGAGAACCTCAGGTGGACAAGCAGGAGAATACGAAATATGAGAATATGAGAACCTCAGAATGAAACAGAAGCCCGAGCAGAGGGATAGAAGGAGAGAGAGAGTCATGTCTGCGCGTCTGTGGGAGGGGAAGGGGGCTCGTGGAGAATAAATCAACCCAGAGCCCTTTCATACGTCATCAGTTCGCATCACAGATGTTCCCACAGACTCTCAGTGTGGGTGTGGGCCGACGCGTGTGGAGAGCCAGCATGTCTTCTTTCTGAATTATGTTCGCATATTAGAATAAGTAGGCCTGTTGTTTGCGTACATGGAGACTCCGCATTGACACTCAAATGTTCCTTTGAGTAGGAGCTGATCTTTGCGTGAGCAGAACTTGATATAATATGTCACTGCTTTTGAATTTGAGGACTTTTTCATACTTATTCATTAACAGTTGTTGGGCAATTAGACATTCTCCTTCTCCAGTCTGTGACGATGTTAATGATCTTCGTCATAACTTTTTGTTAGACAAGCAGAAAAGTTACAAGTTCATTCTAATTCACGTGAATAAAGAAGTCATGAAGTCTAGCCAGGTTCTGTTAACACGCACATGAGAAAATGATCTTTGAAGGGGATTCATTACTGCATGAAATGAGGTTAAGTAAATACAGAAGAAAGGTTTTCCTTCCCTGAACAGCTTGAGGTGCGAGTGCGTTGAGAAACCGCAACCTCCACTCCGAGACTCCTCTGAAGTGGTTTTCCACAGGACTGCGATAGAGGAGGAGAGTTTATTTTTCAGACCAGACCGACTCTCTTGTTTACTTGTACGTCATCGGCTGTTTTTACAGGACAGAAATCCCCTAACAGCAGATTGAACTTCTGGCCGAGCCCCCCAGAGCAGCAGCGAGACCCTTGATGGGTGTTGGGTGTCACGGTTTCCCGCCACTAACACACGAATGATCCCATCACTCGATAAGGGTCTCGTTCTATTGACGTCTAGCATTATTAGACATATAGATCTACTTATCCATGGATAAACCCCTTGATGACTCATTCGCATCAACCTGACGTGGGACTCGCCGGAGTGGAATCTTGAGGCGCCCCCGACATTCCTGAAGCCGCTGTCACTCACGTGACTTACGTGGACAATCCTCCACTCTCAGACAGCAGAGATATGTCTCCACGCGTGAGTGCCGGAGACATTCGGCTTCATGTGGATTCTTTCAGTTAACCCTCATAGGCTTGTTTCACGTTTAAAGTGTTTCGAATTGTCTCCGTGGGTTTCTGCTTGCTACCTGCTGGAAGAAACGCCCACTGAGCTGATAACAGGCTCGTTCTTGTTCCAGTTGTCTGACATGTTCACCTGAAGTCGCGCAATAAGAAGTGGAAATTTCTCCAACCTCATACGACCAATAAAAACATGAATACAGAAGAAAGTAGGACGTGATACCTGGGCGGTTCGACAGTCTCCCGTGTGACGAAGTTTTCACAAACATGCCCATATATGGAGTGGCGCGTGCGCAGGAAAGATCTCCCTACGTGGGTTACGCCGTGTGCGTGAAAACGCTGAAAGCAGGATGTGCTTGTGTAAGACTTTCTCACTGGGTGACATACTAACTTGTGTGGAAACAACCTCCGTATACTCCCGGCTGTTCATTACGTGTGTGGCACCTTTTCAACAAACACTCACAACCATTATTGTTTCATGTTGAAGACATTTTACTTAAATACACGTCACAAATAAAAATACAGTGTAAACATTAGACGTCTTCAGTTTATCCGGGTCAACCGGACAAATAAAATAATTTACACAGAGATGCAACATTGCATGAAAAATGCGTTGCAATAAGTACACAATAATTATTCCCACTTTCACTTTCTTCTCTACTTAGTAAACCCAACTGCAGGGCCTGTGCCCCTTGTTGCCGACCGTCTGCTCCGTCTGGGTTCTGTCCTGGTTCTAAAGGGTGGGATGGTCTTTTGAGTGATGTCCAGCATCCGGAAGTACCATTTCAATCAGTCCTTTCACCCCAAATAGCCCCAACAGCTGTCTGTAGCTCGACCTGTGCTGCTGCCGGTGCCGTCGGGTCAGCAGACGCTTCAGTGCTGCAGGCAGAGCTCCAGTGTTTTCACTTATCAGTCTGTTACTAGTCTCTCTCTTAAAAGGCCTCCATCTTGCTTGTGAGCATCAGCTGACAGCCGCTGCTCACATGTGTCAGAACCTTTTGCTTAAGCTGGGCGACTTGATCCCGGAGCACCGACGCCGTGTTGGAGAGCCCCTGGTTGTCGTTCTTCAAACACTTCACCTTCTCCTCCAGCCGGGCGATGCGCTCCAGCTTGCGCTTCCGGCATTTGGTGGCAGCTAGTCGGTTCCTCAGCCTCTTGCGCTCCGCCTTGATCCTCTCCTGGGTGTCCAAGTTGATCGGGGACATCGGAGGCGAGCCGTCGCTGCTGAGGAGGTCAGGCACGGTTTGAGGTTCCTCTTTAAGAGCGACGAGCCGCTGCGGATGGAGTCCGGAACCGACCAGGGAGTGTTGGAACGGGTGGGTGACGTGCGTGGAGGTCTGCTGGTGGCTCTGCTGGTGCGGCGGCAGGTAGCTGATGGTGGCTGTTGGGTAACTAGACGAGGAAGAGAGGCTTGTGTTCGGGCAGTAGGCGTTCAGTGTTGTGTAGATGGGAGGCTCGGGCTGCAGCGCGGAACCGAAGACGCTAGAGGCCGCCGCCGAACACGTTGTAACTCCACCGGCTCCGATGGACACGTTAGGAGGAGGCATCTGGTTAATCTTATGCAGCTCGTCCAGAGCTTTGACAAACCCCTCAGCGAAGCCCTCCTGCTCATCAGTGATGCCCCGGTTATAGAAGTACTGTCCCGGTGTGGGGGTGGTGATCACCCCGTTGCTGTTTTGGATGATGAGCCTCTCCAGTTCTGGAGACGCGAGCTTCAGGGACCCCACGTCTTGATGCCCCCCTTGGTATAGGTCTGACTCGGCTCTCAGCTGGGATTTCAGGCTGCGATAGGGTTCTGTCAAGTTCAAATTCATATTCTGCTTCAGCAGCTTGTAGTCGTGCATGGCTGCATCAGAGTGGCCGTAGGCCGGCAGAAAAGAGTCGTCATGGTAGAAAGGCTGCTCCATCTTTGTAGTCATAAAGTCGCTGGAGAGTCGCTTACCAGCTGCTTCTAGAAACACTGTGGAGAATCAGTAAATGTCAGTGTCAGCAGAGAGCATGCACGCGTTGTCTCGCTCAAACAAGTGTGCCAAACAGATATCACTCCACAGAGAGTCCAGGATCCAACAACACTCTCTGAAGCTCAGCGATAAACGCGTAAAAAATTCTTCTTGCGTCCAGCTGTTGTGTTGCTTCGGGGTCCAGGGAGAGAAAAGTTGGATCCAACTCCCACTGATGCTTGTTGAGGTGTATTCGGACCGGCTGGAGGTGCCTTCATATATACCCAAAGACACCGAGGCACTTCAGCGTTCTTATTGGCTAGGCAGCCCGGCCTCCACGCCCTGTGGACGTGACGTCATATGACGCGAATGCCGGGAAGAGGCGACGGTAAACAAGCCTGTAGGCAAGAGATCGCGCCGAGGAGGGATAGCACCGGAGACCGGTGTCAGGAAAAGTACAACCGTGTCTATGTAGACAGTTTTATGAGCGATTATGGGTCTCATGAGAGAATAGAGGCGATATTCTATTCTATCAAATCATTGCTTTTGTAAAACGTCATAACACAGGCCTATTTAAAGTGAAAGAAATGCGTCTTTTTTTGTGCAACAGGTGTAACCTAAATGATGGATCCGATCATTTTCACTTTCATGTTTTATTCTTAAGATGTGACTTAGAGCCGATATAAGACGTTGGACAACTGTGATGTTTCTTATGGACCATCCTGTAAAGGAAGTCTGAGTCCTTATTTGGGCATAATGACGTTTCAGTTCCTCTAGAGAGGAACCGGGAAGCCACGCCCACCCGGGCCTCATTCCAACAGCAGTCCAGTATCCAGGAGGAGTTAGATAGGGACTTTCTGCCTCAGCAAGGAGGAGAAGTGATCATTCATCCGTGGTAAAGCAAATATTCTATCCTATACACTCTCAAACTGCAGTTAGTTATGAGGCTTATTCGCAAAATATACTGCATATTTGCTGTTTGTAACAACTTAATATCATTTGAACCGTTTAAAAATCTCAGTACAACAGATGTTACAAGTATTGTACTCAAATGGCTGACTCATTCAACCTCTTAAACACAAGCATGAGTCTGGTACTTTACAGACATGCTTTGATGCTATGATCTGTGGCAAACATGATACATATCCTGACACCAGCTTCTGGTAGTATTGCTGAGGAATCTTAACCCATTCCTTATAGACCCCTTGTTATGTAATATTCCTGAATTTATCTAGAAGCATCTGCCATCTTCAAATCCCACCAGAGAATGTTCTGTGGGATTCACATTAGGCAACTGTGACAGCCACTCTAAAATGTGTCGGGTAATTTTCTTCTAGAATCCCGTGATACTAGTTTAAATATATCTTACCTTCTAGACACTGCAGGTTTCCAGTGAAGCAGCGGTCCAATGGCATCACAGAGCCACCGCCAGACACACCAGGGATCCGTAGACTCCAAAGTTACTCTTGTGTGTCGTGTTCTTTAACCTCCGTGTCTCATCTAGATGACTCTGAGCTACAGGTGCAGACTTTTTCTGGTGCTTGTGTTAGGAGTTCAGACATAGACCACTTGAATAAATGTATGCCCCTAAAAGGAAAGGATGACTTCATATCCTGAGGTATGATAGTCAGGCTGAATACTTTTGCGACCGCAATAGTCATCAAAGGTAGCATTTTATGTTGAACGTGGTCGAAGGTGATCTGATTATAGATTTATTCTGAAATGTGATTTTTTTTTTTTAAATGATGATCACATTAATCTCTTAGTCCTTTCTATTTGTTTGACCCACATTTGATATCATTGTGAACAGATCTGTTACATGAACCAATGTTTACATCAGGCCTGCAGATGCGCAGCAGAAAATGTCCTTGGAATGACTGTCCATCATGAAATAAATAAAATAGTAGGGTGGACATTCATTGCTGAAATGTTTTTAGTAACAGTAATGTGTCGATGGTTTGTCTCCTGTTTAGGCCTAGTGTAACATGCAACAAAGGGCTTTAAGGGAATAGGTATCCCATTTATTTATAGCAACCAAACATAGTCATTGTTTCCGTGTTGCTCGATATTTGAATAAAATCCACCGTTGCTGACATTTTATTAATATTGCTCCAACAGTCATGACAGCGCGCTATTAGGGAGAAATTTTGATCTGATGCCGAGATAAACGGAATCAAATATATATTAATTATATACATTCACCGTTTAGCCATAACATTACAGTCAAGAAACGGCGGAGTCAGAAACAACTTTGATTATGATTATGTTTTGGAATCAGGAAAAATGGACAAGTGTGAGGATCTGAGTGACAACTGGCGAACCAATGATAGGATCACAAGCCCCAAGGCTCATTGATGTGCGTGGTGAATGAATGCTAGCCTTCGTTGTCTGATCCTACAGAAGAACCAATAAAGCACAAGCTGCAGAACAGCTTGGTGCTGGTTCTGATAGAAATGTGTCAGAACAAACAGTCAATCATAGAGCTTTTTTGGGTCTTCACAATATCGGTCAGGTGGTTTCAATGTTTTGGCTGACCAATATACAATATGACATCTACTTATAGAAATAGACACATCTAATTCAAATTACGTACGTATCAACGCCTACACACCTCCCGCTGTATGAAATATTCCATGTGATTTAGAATGATTGTTCTGTCTAGAGAAGAGACTTGTGTGGTGTAGGAGTGACAAAACAAAACAGGTTTGGGTCATTTTGGCCTTTTCCTCGATATTACAAGTACAAGCTAATTTCCCCAGAGTGTGGGGACTCTTCAAAACACCCATTAAGTTACACACACCACTGAATCAGAACACTGACAAAGATTTTCTTCTACAGGATTCTCATAGTTTTGTGAGTTGCTGCTGGAGTTTATGATCAAAGCGCTACTTTGATCATAAATTTGGAAATAGAAAAACTTTGTGTGAAGGAAGCAAAACCCAGTCGGCTATCTCAAGCAGGAAGAACACGAGTCTTCGGCGTTGCTCGACACCACAGGTTCAAGTGTGTAGGTTAGCTGACGAACAGCAAGAGTGTGCAGTGAGAGTGAACGTGACTCCTCAGTAGTGCACTTTCTTCAGTTGTTGCGAAGGAAAACTTTGTCTCCTGTTTGTAATTCTTCCAGCACAAACACAAACACAAACACCGATACATCCACCAGTGTATCCCACAGCCCTGAACAGGCAGAACCAGTCAGGGGAGATGTTTTGCTTCTGCTTGATCGTCTTCACTTAAATCTGCAATCGTGTTTAACAATCTTCTTCAAATTTCTTCAAAGTAATAATAATAATAATAATACATTTCATTTATAATGCACTTTACATTTGGATCAAATCTCAAAGTGCTACAAAGTCAAAGCAGATAAAAGCATCAATAAAAAATAAAATAATAACTATATAAAAACATGACCAAAAAGCAGCAATGTTAATTAAAGTTTTAGGTTCTGCTAAAAAGTCCTTTTTTAAATGTGTCAGTCGTCTGTGGAGCCCTCAGATGGTCAGGGAGGGCATTCCACAGACGAGGGGCAGCAGAACAGAAGGCCCGATCACCCATGGTTCTGAGCTTAGTCTGGGGGAGGAGGAGGCGGTATGAGTGGGTAGAACGAAGAGATCGTGTTGAGGTCAGTGGGGTGAGTAGTTCAAGTAGAGCTGCTACAATCAGGCAATTAATACACTTGAACATTAGAAGAATTAGTTAGTTCCTATATTGGTAATATATTAATCATTTAGTCAGTTTTTGAAAACATATCAAATATGTGTTGATCCAGGATTTGCTGCTTCCTTCTCATTTATGACGAAGAGTCAAAAGAAAGCATGTGAACATGTCAGTTTGAGCTCCGGCAAGTTGTGATGGGTTTTCTGATGTTTCATAGACAAAGGTGGAATAGATTATTTACGTTTCTATCAATTATCCATCACTTTGACTATGTCAACATTCAGCTCTTAGTTTTTGTTAGTTGAGTGCACTTTTATTTTCCATCCAATATGTGGATACATCTCAGTCGACTGACACATTTAAAAAAGGGCTAAAAACACCCCGCTGACCTCAACACGATCCCTCCGCTCTACACACTCAAACCTCCTCCTCCTCCTCCTCCTCCTCCCCCTGACTAAGCTCAGCACCATGGGTGATCGGGCCTTCTGTTCTGCTGACCCTCGTCTGTGGAATGCCCTCCCTGACCATCTGAGGGCTCCACAGACGACTGAGAAATTTCATTCCTTTTTAGCAGAACCTATAACTTTTAATTAACATTGCGCCTATTTTGTCATGTTTTATATAGTAATTATAATATTTATTTTTTATGCTTTTATCTGCTTTTAGCTTGTCTTTTACTTTGAGATTTGATCCAAATGTAAAGTGTGTTATAAATTAACTGTTTTATTATTATTATTATTATTATTACATCTTTAAAATGTCTCTCAAATTCCAATTTCAACTTTTAACTTGCTTTAAAATATATTTACTTAATTCCATTTTTTGTAAAGCGCGCTTTTATTCAAAATGAATCTCATTTTCTGTAACCAATGTCCTTGCAAGAGATTTGACAAAATGTATGTAACGGGACACTAAAGGATTCGAAAGATTAATCTGTTGTAAAAAGTCAAGCATTATCCGTGGTTATGTTTTTAAAGCAAATCATAAACAGGTTTACCATATCGTAGTGATTTACTGTGAAAGGTCAGTAGTTCTTTATTGTGAACTTTATGGTAGCCAAAATATAATATATTACCTCCTTGTACTTGTCACGTGTTTTTTTTACAGTGACGTTCTGACAATTTTACCGCAAATGACACTGAATGTGTTTTTACAGTTCAGTGTTTTTGCTGTAAAATGTTTATTCTATATTGTTTTTTTTGTGCGTGTTTTTATAGTAATTTGAAACCCATTCCATTTTTATAGTTATTTCTGCAGCCGCTTGTCCTGGAAGGGTAACTGGAGACTCGACCCAATCCCAGCTGCTATCCCACACCCTAGAGAAGTCACCGGTTCGTCACGGTCCAACACTGTAAGACAAACAACCATTAGAGCCACATACTGGTCGTGTTAGAGTCAAATATTCACCTGGATTGCATGTTTTTGGACCCTTTTACCTTCTCGTCCACAGAGTATCAGTCAGTTCTTTTCTGACCTGCTGCAGAAAAGGACCTGATCACGCTCTCAAACGGTTTCCCCCGTGGCAGTGAACAGTCACAACTAACCTGTAACAACATGTACTAGTTAAAAAAGAACGTGCAAAGATATTTGCACTGACAGACTGTTATCATTTTAGGCCCACAGGGAGAACTCCTGTTAGGACAGAAGTTATTCAACAATCTTTTTAGAATGCAGCAGAGCATTTTTACCGACTGCTTGACATGACCTGGAAAATTCTTTAACAATCCATCCTGATCATAATGGCCTTATCTCCTTATCGGTAATTCACGGGTATTCAGTATTGCAATTTTAATTCTATGCCTGCTTGTGAGTATCCATGGGAATATGAATAAACAGAGGAAAACAACAGTTCCTGGAAGCCCTGTGTCTCCACTTTGCCACCTCCCTTATAAATTGCAGCTGCCTGTTTCTGCTGCTCTGCCTGGGTTTCGTTTTATGCACCATTGTGGTCGAGGCTGACCACAGTCCCATTTTGGCAAAGCACAACAGTGTAAGGTCCAGAGTTGTTATTGTTTACGGGAATGATTTTGAGGTGGCACCAGGCTATTCTGCCAAATGTTAGTTGGATACACTCCTGTTGGTCAAACAGTGGGAGAGAAATACGTGATTGCTGAGACAAATGTGCCATGTGTTGTAGATTAATATGCAACGTCATTTGTCCTGGACACTTTTAACCACCACATTAATCATTTATACAACACGGCATGTTTACAGAAATTACAATAAACAACTGTCAAATGGCAACAGAAGACCATAAAGTAGAAAATGGTGGCTGTAGTTGAGACATCGATAAACCCTCAATCATGAAACAGTACATAACTTTAAGATTAATCGGTAATAATATGTGGAAGCAATATGTTTACACTATAAAATAACCTTTGGTTAAATTAAAGGGAAAATATCATAATATCACAAGCTATTCTTTACCCTAAAAGTAACAGTAGTGTTCTGTCTGACAGATTTTGTTAATGGCAGTATAAAACCTTACACAGAATCATTAACCCATTGAGGGCTGGATTCAAAAATCACACTGACAAGTATGGAAGTGATGTTAAAAACCGAAATAGATCCATTACTTAGATCCCAAGATCCAACTTGGGGGAATTTCATCACAACAACTTATTATGAGCCTCAGTAGTGGGTTGGTTCTCACGGGCCTGTTGGCATTCTTGACAAAGTGCAAGCATGCTCCTTTGTGTCCTCGGGAATCTCCTCCCATACCTGGATCAGAGCATCAGTGAGCTCCTGGACAGTCTGTGGCGCTACTTGGCTGGATCCGATGCACAAATACTTAATGCCACAGAGGTTCTCAAATGGTCAATTGAGACACTGAACCAGCATAAGGTCTGAAGTGGGTCTGAGGATTTTATCCTAGTACATAACATCAGTCACGGTACCACTGGCTAATATCCCTTCAAGGATCTGCCTCCCCAGACCATCACTGTTCCACCATCAAACCGGGAATGCCATCCAGCTGCATGGCGCTGGGCTGTGAGCACAGGTTGACTAGAGTATTTTGGGCCCTCATGAGACCCTCATGGAGTTTTCTCTGGTCCTGTCCAACTCTCCTACTGTAACGACCCATCTTCTGGTACCTCTGTTCTGGGAGACACAGCTTCATTTGACGGCACGTATTGATGTTCAATCCTGGAGAAGCCAGACTACCTGGTCCACCTGAATGGGCTGCAGGTCCCACATCACGCTACAAGTAAAGACAAAGACACCAGCAAAATGCAAAATTAGAGTCAAATAAGAAGATGAAGAGAAAGAAATGGTCTGTGGTCACCACCTACAGAACCAGAACCATTTTGGGAAGCCTGTCCCATTGCTTTTATTTTTATCAAAGAACAAGAAACTGATGGCCTATGATTCCATATTATCTGACACTGAACCTTCACGCTCTGCAAGTTTTGTTCTATTAAACTGAACTCCGGAACAGGTGGACACTGCGCTTTGCCGCACACCAAACGGCACCAAGCGAGCTGCGACTCCATTGGGTTTCGGCCTGCTTCCACACAAACTATGGTTGGGTTCTGGTATGGGTTGACAAAATTTTAACACAGCATGAACCAATGAACCAAAAATGAACCAAAAAATAAACGAATCACAACATGTGACTCTAGAAATGTGGTCATTTGACACGAACACCGGAGTTTCGTGTAGAACAGAGGAATTCCTGCCGCTACGTGACTCCCTTCATACAGTTCATACACTCCTCATAAGTTCTCAAACGGCAGAAATAGACACAAAAATCCAAGGAACACAAATATTCCAGCATTGTTTTGGGATGTGATAAGTTGTGATGCACATTATACTTGATAAATAATTCATATATCAGTCGAATCAGGTTCTGGCCTTGTCCATATGTCTTTATCTTGTATGTTATGGTTCAATGTTAACGATGCAAGTGAGAATGTCTAACTGGGACTAAAAAAAATCTTTGTTTACAAAATATCAGTGAAAATTCTGATTTGACCCAGATCACACAAATGACTTTGAACAGATTTAATATATGTCTGTTTTTTAAACAGTAATTTACTGTAAATGAATAACAGTTCTAAACGGTGAACTTTATGGTTCCATAAAAAGCATATTATGTCTTGCACTTTGCAACCTTTCTTTTTGCAGTGAAGTTCTGGCAACCACAGCTATCGGTGTTTTACCATAAATAACAAATAAATAATTCATTTTTCAGCAGTCCTCAGACAAAATGTGAGATCAAATAGAAATCAGTGGTGCACTCGGATGATCAGGCCTCAGCTGGTACTATGAGATGTGGCCCACGTCTTAGTCACATCATGATTAGTCACATCTCTGTTTAGTCTGTTTAGATTTAGAGCTGCTCTCTTTACTCAACTGCAGAAATTCCTTCGTCTGAGTTCTGCTTTTTCCTAGTCCCACTTACTGCCAAACACTGCTCCAAGATTTTGTGTTGATGTTAAATCTTTTTGATGCATATTTTTTGGGCAAGCTTTCAAAGAGTTCCAGGTCAGGACGAGCTGTTTGGCAACCGACTCGGGATCACAGGGATGAGTGCCAAAACCAACCCAGTGTTACCTGCTCTTGTTCAGGGGTGAGTTTGGGCAAGGAAGTTGTTTATGGTGTGTGTGTACGTGCGTGTGTGCGTGTGTGTGCGTGTGTGTGTGTGTGTGTGAGTGTGTGTGTGTGAGTGTGTGTGAGAGAGAGAATAGACACACATATGAGTATTTTGGAGTGACCATAATGTGAACATCCGAATAACTAGAACCATAAACATAATTTTATGTCTACGTCTCTATTGATGTGAAATGCATTAAAGAGACTTTTTCTATTTACAATAAACTTTTACAATTTTGTCTTGTTATTTCAAGGAAACTGTTCAAGAGTTTAAGAAATGGGAGAAACAGATTAAGTATTTGTTTAATGAAATTCTGAGGGAAATCCCCCTAATTTATTCACCCTATAGATTTTGTTTTTCAACAAAGCCGGCTTTCACACTATGGTGCTTATGGCTTAGACTGAGCTCTCCTCACCTCCTCCTCTCAAACCATCCCATTGTGCCTCACCACCTCTGCACAACTCTCCCTTTGTCAGTGCCGGGCAGCAGCCGACTTCTCGTCTGCCTCTCCACAACGATGGACTCCGGTTGGTGCTCCGTCTCTGTGATTCACAGTGGCTTGGGCAACCCGGGGCCAATCAGAGGTCAAAGCCTCGAGCTCCCTCCTGACTTCAGAGTCTTTAGCCTGACCTTCACAACTCCTCCAAACACCCACTCAGCAGAAAGGAGTTGGGGGACAGGGAAGGAGAAAGGCAGGCTCAGTCAGATGAGGTTTGTTTGTAAAGTGCCCTCTTGACAGAGTGGCTGACTTCTTCATTTGGACATAATGGGAGCTCTCATCCATAGCGTTGTTGTTCTCCTTTGTGACTGTGGTCATTTTATCATCTATTAATAGAGCGATCCATCATCATTTACATCATCATCTTTGTCATCATCACATGATGGCCTCTTGGTGTTTACCTCCTGTACTTTCACATCTCCAAAAATATGATGGTGATTAGTTTCTTACGGGCAGTGTAGAACGGATTCAACCTTTGTGTTCTACTATTTGGAAGGATGGAACTAGACTTAGGCTGTCGTTCCGAGCAGCATGGGTATATCTCTGAAAAGTCCCCATTCCCCTGCGTTGTGAAAGTAGTTCCTTCTCGCACAAAGATCTATGTGAGTATAAAATTGGCCAATAGTCCATGAAATAGTTTCTACGACGCATACAAGATAGATCTCCTTGAATCAGTTCATATGCATCAAATTTGGATTAAATTGGACCAACAGTTGAAAAATGATGTGTAAGTACACAGCCTGGTTTTCAAATAACTAATAGATCAATATAGAGGTGATCCTCTTTGAGGTTAATTGGTTTTATTTGGTCTGGTAGTCAGTTTGTCCTGGATTTAGTTCCAAAATAAAATGTTGTATAGGTCATGAACTACATATATATGGATATTGTGTTATATTGTATCCCGTTGTTCTGTTTGAATGCAACAGAGGAGCCCGAGCTGTTCTGCCCCTGAGACGGCAGCAGATGCAGTAACAGAGGTGAATTGATCATCTGTATAAAAGAAAGGTGGAAATTAGGCAGGCAGCACATGTTTCAAGACATCTTTACCCTCGGAGCAGAGGGCGTCACAAATCGCCATGTAACAAGAAGGTTAAATCAACCTTTTGGTCATGTTTACCTGTTGTGGCACAAATAAAGGAGTATTTATATCCCAAAAAGTTGGAGATATTATGGAATTGTCAACACAATAATTACAAAAGTGTATCATGGGTAGTTTTCAAATGTTTTCCCGGGTAGACTCACGTACTACCAGTAGCGTAAGACATTTCTGACACAAGGGTGAACTTTGTCTAAAAAATTGTCAGGCAATAATTTCTCCACTGTTGGGGCGATTTAGTCCATATTTGGTGCAAATGATTCAACTCCAGGAGATCTATCTCACAAATGTCATATTTTACACTTTGTGGTTCATATTTTACTTAATAGGGGGAGTTATTTTTATTTATTTATTTCTTTTACGAAAAACACTGCGGACTTAACTTTACGTTTCATTTAAGTTGTTCAATCAGGGTGTTGCTTGTACAGGGAATATGATTGGGGACTTTCGGGGGGTATCTTCCTTTCCCGTCATCTGTTTGTTGGTGTCAAACGTTCACTGTCATCTTATTAGTGGCAACTTAACGGATGTATAAAGATATTCTTTAATGTTACGTATGCTGCTCCTGCTGAAAGATTCACCGTTTGAAACAGACATCCTTTAGTTTTCAAGTGTTCCCCTACAGTGTATAGCTTTGATGGACAGTGTAATGTCTTTTATTTTTTAAATTGCAGTTTAGCAGGAGCAGGGACAACACAACATAATACAAACCGCTGTCTTTATCAGCAAACTATAAGCAGCTGGATCAGTGGCTTCCACCACTGACTTTGATCCAGGAAGCTGGGGGTCCAATCCCAGTCAAAAGAGGGCGTGGCAGATATCCAGTGTGGACCCTTAGACAAGGTCTTTAGTGCTACCAGCCTACCCAGCCACATCTACTGCCGACCCCAAGCCCCGATACATGGGAGGGTTGTGTCAGGAAGGGCATTCAAAGTAAAAACCTATACCAAATCAATATGTGGAATGAGACGATCCGCTGTGGCGAACCCCTCAAAGAGCCAAAAGAAGTTGCTTTTTGTTCTAATCAGCAAACGGTGTCAGTTACTGTGGTATACAGTTACAACACTTGACTCTCGTGCAAGAGATGTGTTTTCGGTACAAATTCCACGGCAAGTACAAGTTCCATGGACTCAGACCAGACTTCCATCAACTTGAAACCATAAAAAAAAAAACTAATTTGGCCTTTTCTCTCCTGGTTCAAAGAAGGGCATTAAAAATAATTTGCTAACAAAGTGGACTTTGGTACTGGGAACTTAAAAACCAAAGGGCACCAACACATTGTTATCCGCTCCACCCTGAGAGAAGTGTCCAGGCTGCAGTATCAATGGGTGATTAGGTTGTCTTTGACAAAGCAGAAAAAGGAGGGTATATTGTGGTTTGTGGTAAGGATATGTCGAGTTTCACCAGCCTCTGACATATAAATGAGTTTCTCAAAGTTGAACTAAGAGGTAATCGTACCGAGGCTAAAGAGAATGGTTAGATCTCTGAAGCCCAGCTAATAGTCTTACAGAACCAAAATCCACAAATGGCCCCATGTCTAAATATGTTGACTACTATATCAAAGCATTTCTAACTTCACCTCTTGCTCATGTTCAAGACATTTCAGATGCGTTAGGCTAAATAAAACATCTGGATAATACAAGCACAGAGACACTTCTTGCCACTATGGAGGTTGAATCACTGAACACAAATAAAGAACTTAGCAGTACACTGATGATGTTCATCTTTTTTGGGCTGGATCAGAGACAGAACCACAACGGAGTCTTCAAAATGAAATGATCCATAGCCATCTTCCACCAGACAACAAACGTGGTTAGGTTCCAAACCCCAGGGAAACCCCAGTGTTTCCTTTGTGTTACAAAAATAACACAAAGGAAGACATTTATGGACTTTATATCTCAGAGGGAGTTCATCATCATCAATCATTTCATTAAATATAAAACCTCAATTGTGATAGGCAGGCTTGAAAGACCCATTTGTATTTGTTTGTAAAGTAATTTATATCGGTAGAAAAAAGCTCTACAAGGCAGTTAAGCAGAACATAAATAAAAGCTTAACCACAGAGAAGCTTTTGGATTGATAAGCTTTATCAATCATGATATACATCCTTATAATCTGAATATAAGGTCTACCTCCTCATTCACCAGTGCATCCATGGTAACACACCCCCTACCTGAAAGAACAACACACCCCACTGACCTCAACAGGATCCCTCCGTTCTACCCACTCATACCTCCTCCTCCTCCCCCGGACTAAGCTCAGCACCATGGGTGATCAGGACTTCTGTTCTGCCGCCCCTCGTCTGTGGAATGCCCTCCTTGACCATCTGAGGGCTCCACAGACGACTGAAAATTTTAAAAAAGGAAACAAAACTTTAAATTAACATTGCCGCTTTTTTACTAATATTTTTATATTATTATTATTGCACTATGTTGCACTTTGAGATTTGATCCAAATGTCAAGTGCATTATACATAAACCGTATGCCTATTATAAACAAGCCATGGGCAAATAGTGACTTGAGTCTGAATGAAAACTTAGGTTTTACTGTTTTTCTGGAAATATTGACTTATTCCATGATGGTTCCTCCTCTTTTGTAACAGTTATCAAAGCTTGTGTTTTATTCAATTGTTGTGATTGTTTTGCACCTTTTTGTCTGTCTGTCTTTCTTTTTCTCTCACTCTCTCTCTCTCTCACTCTCTCTCTCTCTATATATATAGCAATCTAACTGTCTGTCTGTCAGTCTCTATCTATCTATCTATCTATCTATCTATCTATCTATCTATCTATCTATCTATCTATCTATCTATCTATCTATCTATCTATCTATCTGTCTATCTGTCTATCTATCTATCTATTAGATCTATTCATAAGGATGAACAGAACGGTTTCTGCACTTCTTTAGAAAGCCAGATTGAAATATTGTCAAATATATTGATCTTTCCAGCAGCTGGTTTCGAGATGAGCAGCAATGATTTTATCATAGACTGTGGAGCTGAAGGTAATTTGGAAATAGGTCTGAAATAGTTAAAAATGGATGGATGGGGTCAGGTCTTTTAAAAAGTGGTTGAAACTGAAACTCTGAAACTGTGTTGATTCAAAAGTTACTGCACTAGATCCTGAAGAAACACTATCAGTGATATATATTTTGTGATAATATTATATTTCTTCGGAATCATTCAAACAAAAAGTTTTACAAATGTGATTAAAATTCCGGGAGCAGCTTTCCCGAGTCAAGGAGTCATGTTCTCAGGGACTGTTGGTAAAACTGAGCTGCTGTCTACTCTGTGTCTTGTTTCTCTGCCACATTGTTTTTACTTCTGCTAGCGAGAGTAGGAGGAGGTTATGGGATTGGTGCTGTTTGTTTGTCTTTGTGTTTGGAGGTGAGATCATTTAAGTTTTGAGCAGATTTTAGTGTAAGATAGTAAGTATTCAATTATTCTATGACAGGCCCATGACACACCCTCCCCTGCTTCTAATTAACTTTATAGGAGAATGACATTTCTAATTTATTCCAGGAAAATGAAGGCGACACATATCATCGTCATTTTAAGCTAACCAAATGTTGAGTAGGTTTGGTCATTGCGTAGCTATATGATCTGTAAATTTGCTTGGCTGTGCGTATCCATCCATCCATCCATCTATCCATCCATCCATCCATCCATCCATCACTCCCTCTACAATATGTCTCTTGAATGGTAAATAGATCCTTTTTGATTGCCTGACCTTTAAATTCTCTTAAAGTCTTTTTTCATTCAATTATTATTTATCTAATAATTTATCCTAATTGCTCTAGCTCCCCTGTACATTATGAGTTTGTATTTATTATCTGTATCTTGCATTGTGTGTCGGTGTTTGTGTATGGGTTGATCAAGTTTTTTGAACTTGAACTTGAATATACAGACACATATATTGTATATCTGTGATGGACACATCAAAATGCTGAAAAAGGCCAGCAACTTTTTAATTGGGGTCTTCTTAAGGAGGAATGGCCGGAGGGTAAACTCTATGTCAATCATTCAATGAGACCCAAACAAAGTCAGTTGAAAGTCTGGGTGTCGGAATGATATCATTTGAAAAACACATTTTAAATTCAAGTCAAAGATTTAAGATCCGAACCTTAGGTCTAAAATGTAGCATAAATTCCAAGCTGACACACAACTACTTTTGATTTTTGATGTTTCCCATTGAAGTTAAATCCTTTTATAGTTTTGTCTAGGAGCTTTGTGACCTCTGTGCTCATCTCGCTTGTCATAAACTTTTACTCACTTCTTAAAATCAGGGGATGAAGTGAAAAACCGATGGGGCAGCCACATGGTGTCACACGATGATGTTCATGCCTGTGCTGACTGAAAGGACCCATAAAACCTCCATGTCCATCCTGCTCAGTGAACCTGAAACCTGCCCTTCACAAATTGTGAGTCGGCTGGTTGGCCCGAGTTTCAGAGACAGGCTCGTTCAGAGATAGTGGGCCATGTTTTGCCGGGAGCAAGAGCGGAGACAGGATGGAAAAACTGTGAGTAAGAAGTGTGGGTCAGTGATGTTAGGGTCAGAGGTCAGCATGGCTGCCTTTGTGCCATGCCCCCACTCAAACCTGAGTTAGATCCTCCTGCCCTCCTCTTTCTGTATTTATGAATCTGTAGCAAACCAATATCCAATGAAAGTAATGAATCCAGAATGTGCTCTTTACGATTTTGCCTAATTCAGGCTTAGAAATTAAAAGCCAGGGAGTCTGTCGTATGAGAGGACATTAAGAGAAGGGAAGGTGGGTGGGTGGGGGTGAGGGTGTTGTGGCATGACACAACAATTGTCTCCAGATCTTTCCTCTGTGTGTTTGTCAGGGAAGAGAGCAAAGAGAGGCAGGAATCTTAGATTGCTGAAATTGTATCTGGGAGGTCATGGATAATGATGTGAACCCAGAAATGGCAGCATTTGTTTTTCAAAAGTAAGTGTGACCTCCACAACAAATACAAAATTTGGTTTGCCTAAAGAAATGCCAAAATAACTATTGTTAATGTTATCACTTACATGAATAAAGCAGGTACACTCAACTGATCCTGCCGAGGTTTGTTTCATTCACATGTTTAAAAGAAGAGCGATACAAAATGTGCAGTGTGCCTGGTGTGAGCGCAGCTGAAGGGAATCTTTCCTCCTGGTTGTTTGTCTGCCACATTTTCCAACCGTGGTTCCGACCTTTATGAACAGTTTGAGTCTGAGGTCACAATGTATGATGCCTCACCTTCACCCGGAATGTTTTTGGTTTCACTTTGTAAATACATTATTTACAGTGTGAAGTTATAGTGGTCAAGTGCTGAAAGATAAACATGTTGGACATTTTATAATACTACAGGTGTAATAAGGCGGGGTTATATGGGGAGCTGTGAGTAAAAAGTAGTACATTCTCCACCGCAACTTTTTTGCTATCTTAGCTCCAAATGTTAAATTTAAAGCTTAAATGTTGAATCTGGATCTAAATATTAAATCTTAATGTTGAATCTAAATGTGAATATTAAACCTAAATGTTAAATTTAAATGTTAAATCTAAATGCCAAATCTAAATGTTAAATCTAAATGTTAAATCTATATGTGGATGTTTAAACCTAAATGTTAAATCTAAATGCTAAATCTAAATGTTAAATCTAAATCTAAATGTTTGATCTAAATGTCAAATCTAAATCTAAATATTTAATCTAAATGTTAAATCTAAATGTTATTTCTGAATTTTTTATCTAAATATTTAATCTAAATTTTTAATATGAATCTAAATGTTTGATCTAAATGTTAAATATGAATATAAATGTAAAATATAAATTTAAATGTGAACTCTAAATGTTAAATCTTAATTTAAATGTGAACTCTAAATGTTAAATCTAAATGTTAAATCCAAATCTAAAAGTTTGATCTAAATGTTAAATATAAATATAAATGTTAAATCTAAATTTAAATGTGAACACTAAATGTTAAATCTTAATTTAAATTTGAACTCTAAATGTTAAATCTAAATGTTGAATCCAAATCTAAATGTTTGATCTAAATGTTAAATCTAAATCTAACTGTTAAATCTAATTTAAATGTTAAATCTAAATGTTAAAACTAAATGTTAAATCTAAATGTTAAGTCTAAATCTAAATGAAATCTAAATATAAAAATTTGATCTAAATGTTGAATCTAAATTTAAATTTGAACTCTAAATGTGAATTCTAAATTTTAAATCTAAATATTAAATCTAAATATTGAATCTAAATCTGAATTTTAAGTCTAAATGTTAAATCGAACTCTAAATATTTAATCTGAATCTAAGTGATAAATGTCAACATTGAATCTAAATCTAAATGTTTGATCTTTATGTTAAATCTAAATTGAAATTTTAAATCGAAATGTTAAATCGAAATTTTAAGTCTAGATCTAATTGTTTAATCTCAGTTTTGAATCTAAATTTTTCATCTCTCATTCACACTGAAATCAGCACAAGTATCAAATTAAAAGTTGATGAAGATAACCACTTCAATCAATGCGACCCCTTTGGCACCTAGGTGGTTTTAAAGATAACTGGTAGTTTACCAAACGGTCCAACAACAAACCGGTAAAGTTACATGTTTTTTGTTTCTTCAGGTTGAACCAAAAAATACTAGTTAGGCACTGGCCCAAAAGTAGCTCAGAAACCACCTTGGTCTTCAACAAGCTTTTATTCTGGTTCTTCTTGCGACTACAAGATTAGACTAAACATTTAGGTTTGAACATTTGGATTTAGTTTGAACATTCTGATATAATATTTAGATTTTGATTTAACATTTGGAGCTATATGTTGCCAATTGTATCTGTTAAAATCAGCATGTGCAAACACAACCAATTTCTTCTTTCTTTTACAGATTTGAAAGCAGCGACTTCATCATTTACGACATTTGTGAACAATCATGTATGATCTGCACAACTCCTTTCCTTCTTTATCCGTCGGTTCCATCCTTAGTCTCCTCCTCACTGTCTGGTCCACTTCCTGGTTTCCCTCTTAGTCAGCGCCCAAATAAATACTTTGTAAACATGGCAGTGGTAGACATCAGGATGTCAAACTGTAAAGAAAACCAGACCAGGGAATCCCTTCAGGGGGATAAAGATGATGTGGATCATTACCTTGACAGGAGTGATGTCACTTAATAACAGTTGACTGGGTTTGTTTCAAGTCATAAAAACACACTCTCAAACGTTGTTAAGTAACAAACACTACCAATCATATAACTCACATGTGCTTTTACTTTTGTCAGTGTGAAGTAAATCCTCTGGGATTTTCTGAGGTTGGGGATGGTTCAGGGAAAAGGTGCAGCAGCAGCAGTTTTCGGGGCAAACACTCACGTGCTGGTTTTTCTGTCTACCACAGAATCTCTGTCTTTGCCTGCGTCTGCAACTCCTGTAAGCCTCAGGGAGACTTTGCATGATCCTGTAACTGAGCACCATTACCAATGCCCAGACCCGGAACGTCTTCAACAAGCCTCGACATGGATGCCCTTTGGTGAATCAGTGCCTGTAAAAATCATTCAACTCCCCCACAAACACCCACACATTTCATCCTTTCACACAAACACAGACACTGTATTCCACTCTCGCTTGGAGTCACAATCTGACTCTCGTGTTTAAATGCACTTTTGGCATTGCACCACCTTGTGCATGGCTTGAGGTGAAATGTAGCCCTGCTACCAGACATGTTTTTCTATCTGTCCTCAGCTGGCAATTACTGTTTACCTGAGCTGCGCTGGGACAGGGATCTCGCGTAGTATAGCTGTCAAAGTTACTATTAGCTGCAGTCTACTGGTTCTTCTGGGTGGAGGCAAGCAGAGACAACCACAGGCAGGGCAATTAGGAGTTTGTGGTCGGTATTGTTGCATGCTAATTACCTCACCTTTAATGTAGTTCACCTTAAGTAGTAGCAGTAAGTAGTAGTAACAAGGTCTGCTCCAAATATAGACTCGGTGTGGGTACTTTAGAAGTCTTGTTTGGGCACAAATCACTCATTTGTTGTTTGGATGGTAGACTTGTTTAATATGAAGTTTTCAGGCTGTCACAGTTTCAAGAAAATAGTAAGAAATTGCATAATCTGGATTTCTTTTGGGAACGTTTTGAAGTCATCCCCGGGTGACCCTAAACAGGATCGGTGGTTACAGATAATAAATGAATGAATGACCCTTTGAGAAATATTTGCTATCTTACCAATAGTTAGATAAATACTTTAAAGCACTATTTCCTAGGAGGTTAGTAGGAAGCTACAGCTAGTATCTAGTTAACTAGAATATCCAGAAAAAGACGGTAACCGACAACCTGGAAGCTGATCCCCATTGAAACCAAGATGTGTCATTTTATCCCTGCCAAGCAGGATGGTTTGCTGGTTCATGGGTTTGCTGGTTGGATAGCACAAATACTTAATGGAAGAATATATTCAGGAGGGACACATTAAATTAAATGGAATTCTTTGACATTTTGGGAAATCTTGCTTTCTAACAATAATTAATATCCCTCTTTGTCTGTGCCTGTAATATGAAGCTATGGCTATCAGCGTGTTCTATTCGATTAGCAGGAAACTGATAGCAACATCTTAACTGGAGGATAATCATAATAATCACAATTCATAATAAATGAAACTTTACCTTTGCCTAGGGGGTAATTATTGGTTAATTGGGTGGTTGGTAGGCTGGTTGGTTGGTTGTTTATTTGGTTGGTTGGTTGGTTGTTTGTTTGGTTTGTTTGTTCATTGTTTGATTGATTGGTTAATTGATTGTTTAGTTGGTTGATTGTTTGTTTGTTTGGTCTATTGATGGGTGGTTTGGTTGGTTGGTGGGTTTGTTTTTTGGTTGTTTGGTTGGTTAGTGGGATGGTTGGTTAGTGGGATGGTTGGTTGGTTGGTTGGTTGGTTGTTCATCAGGACTGCATAAAAACTACTGAACAGATTTCCATGAAACTAGTGGTAGGATGGGTCTCAGTTCAAAAGGGGGGAGCAGCTAACCTGAAATACAATGACATACAATGTTTAATTCCACAAAAACTACTAAACGGATGTCATATGAAAAACGGGTCTTGGGCCAAAATAGATGGGATTTCAGTCCACAGATAAAGGGGCCGATTCAAGATGTTTTTCCTATCTCTTTAATATTGCATACTTTGTATTTCAACATTCTTATCACCAGGAAATAATGAGTGTATCTTGATGAAATAAATGTAACATTCAGATCCTAGCAGAGGAGTTCCACTTTGTCCCTTCCTAATTGTACTTCAGTCCAGTCTCCACACTGCACCCATATCTTAAAATCCAAAATGTTCTTTAATTTACAATAATGAGCGATACATTCGTTTAACCTTTGATTACCTGAAAACACTGGAACACATTTTATGTAGCACCAGTTTTTGAGCCTTCAAATAGGTTTCCCTTCAATCAAAGAAAAACTATGACAGCGGTCATATCTCACACAAAAGGTTGGACCTAGTCATCATCACAGTGCCTGTCAAACAGACCACTTTCGCGTTATTACTCAGCACCGTGTCATTCTGAGCAAAATTCAGAGGAGTACCTGTTTATTGTCACAACCAACCTCCATAATGAAGAGAAGTTTGTTTTGCAGCATCATTGCAGAGCTGCAAGTATTTCATCCAAAGATATAATGGAAAACATTTTCAGTGAAATAATATTCAGGAACAAAAAGTTCACATTTTACATCTAACTCCTCTACTTTATTCTCCATATGAGAAAAGAGAGTCTGATGTTCAGAACCTACCTCCTGCCGTGGCTGCAGCTCTTTTTGATGCGCAGGTTTAAATGGGGCTCTTCCTCGACGCTACACTGTGAAGCACAAGGACAGAAATAGCTAAACGATGCCTGGCGGCTAGAGGCTCGCATCCATAATGACCCCTGCCTTGTGATTGAAGAGGCCCCTCTAAAAAGCGGAGCCGGTGGAAGTGTAGGTGGTCTCCTCCAAGCCCTCTCTTCATGCTGTTGCACACACACAGGTACATTGCTGCTGTATGTGTACTGTAGGTGTTTATGACTAATTTCCCATTCCCCCTGTGTAAAAAAAAGTAGCAAAAATAACTGTTACTTTATTATATGGGTTACTTTCTGAAAGATTGATTCTTATCACCAACTTTAAATGCACTTGAATCCATGTTCCTTTTATTTTTGAATCAATACTTTACAAGTATGCAGCATTATTGCATATCAGTCAGAAGGTTTCCCTAAAATAGAGCAGTTTTAGAAAGCCGTCAGCTTTCTCCTCTGCGGAGCGTAAAACGAGAGTTGTACTCTCATCCCATCGATGTACTGAGAGTACGGTGTGGTGGAAGTGACTGTTGGAGAGTATCTCCGTTCATCTATTTGAAGTGCTGCTATGCCCTATGACAGTAAAGGGCTAAATGAGTTTCAGTGTCAGATGCAGAACAACTTTAGGAACATACTTGGCCAACATCAGCAGTCAGTTGCCTTTGTCTTTAACCCACCACAGGCACTTGATAGCTGACTTCTCAGCTCAGCCGTTGGAGGAGAGTTACTCACATACTGGAATGCCTTAACTGTGTTTATGTGTGTCCAATGTTCATTTGATGTTATCTGGCTGCCAAGACCAAGATCACTCAAAACCTCTGACTCACAGACAAATACATGGGCACATGCCCAAATACATGGGCATGTGTAAGGAAGTTCAGAATTTAATGGAAAACTTATTTTGGCATATGTGGTGAAAGATAAGTGCTGACTAACAAATAAGCAGACATTGTGTGCAGAAGATTGCATGCAGGTGGATATGCACACGGATGTTTCTCTTTGTTGAGTGGGTGGAAGTCACACATAGCAGTTGTCTGCCTCCTCTGTCCTCTCCCCGTCACATACACACCTACATATATAGTATTCATACACTGTTTACTATGGAAATATTGACATTTGTTTGGGAGAAATAGGAGATTGGAGACTGCAAGGTAGAGAGATGAAGACAGTTAGCAGGAATGCTAAGAGAAGTGAAGAATGGCCAAGAATGAGGTAGCAACGTCTAAACAAAAGGCCCGTGACGAGTTGTTTTAGCAGTTGGATACTGGAAGATCCTGCGCAGGAGTACTGGACCAACTCTCCGTTGAAAAAGTTCAATCCTTAGTTACAAACGGGCAGAAGAATCCCAAGGACTGTTTAGGCTGGTGAGTAGGATACTCCGACCACTTCAGGGGTGATGTGTTCGTGTTTACGAACTCTCATCGTAAACACGATCACTGATTTGAACATACTGAAGTCTTTGAAGACTTTGATCAGGGATCCCGATGAGAAGTGCGTTACAGTAATCCAGTCTGGAGGAGACAAACGCGTGGACCAGCTTTTCAGCATCACTCAAGGTGAGTGAAGAACGGAGTTTGGAAATATTTCTGAGATGATGAAAGGAGATCTTGCAGATGTGTTTGATGTGGGATTCAAAAGTGAGTTGAGGGTCAAATCTTACGCCAAGGTTGGTGACTGATGAAGAGAGGGGAATGTCGTGACCAGAGAAGGTAATACTGATTCTGGAGGAAGACTGGGTCTGATGTGGGGTGCCAATTAAAATAGCTTCAATTTTGGACCTGTTCAACTGGAGAAAGTTATTTTTCATCCACACCTTTATCTCCTCCAGACAAGCGCGGAGAGTTGACAGGGGAGATGATGATGACGATGAGGATGGAGAAGCTGCGGAAGAACAAATGTCTGTTTTTATGTAGATTTGTGTGTCATCAGCGTAGTAATGGAATGAGAGTCCATTTCGACTGATGACACGGCCAAGGGGGAGCATGTATAGTATGAAGAGAATGGGGCCAAGGACGGATCCCATGGGGGTCTTGTTAATCTTCAAGACTAAAAATTAACCAGCTGAATAATATTTTGAATATTGAGGCTCTCATGTCGTTGGCGAGCCTGTCGTCAACAGACTCCGAGAGGTGGTGAAGAAGGATTGAAACCAGTTTAGGGCGCTGGCAATGAGTCCAATGGTGTGATGTAGGCGGTGTAGTCGTAGTCTGTGTCGAAGGCAGCAGACAGATCAAGGAGAATCAAGAGGGAAGTTGAACCAGCATCTGCCGGCATCCATATGTCATTTAATAATAATAATAATAATAATAATAATAATAATACATTTAAATTATAATGCACTTTACATTTGGATCAAATCTCAAAGTGCTACAAAGCAAAAGCAGATAAAAGCATCAATAAAAAATAAAATAATAACTATATAAAAGCCTGACCAAAAAGCAGCAATGTTAATTAAAGTTATAGGTTCTGCTAAAAAGGAAAGTTTTAAGTCATTTTTTAAATGAGTCAGTCGTCTGTGGAGCCCTGAGATGGTCAGGGAGGGCATTCCACAGACGAGGGGCAGCAGAACAGAAAGCCCGATAACCCATGGTGCTGAGCTTAGTCCGGGGAAGGAGGAGGGGTGTGGTGGTGATGAAGTGTATATATATATATATATATATATATATATATATATATATATATATATATATATATATATATACACACATGCATATATCCTTATACCTATATATACACAAATATACAAATACACTCAATCCAAAATTAAGAAATAACAAATACACATGTAAATTAAAATACAGGAATAAAATGCATGCAAATATAGAAGAAAAAGGAAACAGTCCGATCTCAAATGGCATATATAGAATAAGAATTAAAATAGTCAAAGCTAGAGATGTGCAAAAGATGTGCGGTAGTGCAAATAGAGGAACACACATGGTGTGTAGTCAGTTCATGATCATCATATACACACATGGTGTTCAGTGAGGTAGCATCGTTCTGGGTTTAAGACACAACAAAGTCTCACGGTGATTTGTTGTAAAGTCTGACTGGAGTCGGGACAAAGGTCCTTCCGTAGCCCTCTGTCTTATAAAGTGGGTGTTGCACGCAGTCTGCCGCTGAAGGAGCTGCTCAGAGCTTTCATGGTCTCACGTAGGGGTTGAGAGGAGTTGTCTAGGATGGATTCAAGCTTGGTCAACATTCTCCTCAACAGAGTCCAGGGGACAGTCCAGAGGACCCCAACCCAGCAGACCACAGCGTAGACAATTGCAGATGCTACCGCAGTGTCATAGATGTCTTTAACAGAATCCTGCACACTCCTCAGCATGTGGAGACGACCTTGGCCCTTCTTGTACAGGACAGTTGTGTTGTCCGACCAGTCCAGTTCATTGTTGAGGTGAACACCCAGGTATATGTATGCGTTCCCCTGCTCAATCTCCAAACCCTGGATGTTCACCGGTGGGTTCTGTGAGGACCTCCTGCGCAGGTCAATCAGCAGCTCCTTGGTTTTGCTGGTGTTAATCTGAAGGGGATTGACCTCACACCAGTCCACAAAGTCCTGATGGTGTTCTGGTACTCCAGACCATTCACCTCTGATATGTATCAGACGATAGCTGAGTCATTGGAGAACTTCTGGAGATGGCAGTGAGTTGTGTTTTGGGTGAAGTCCGAGGTGTATAATGTGAATTAAAAGATACACTGATACTACACAGAAAAAATGAATAATGATTAAACGAATCAAAAAGCAAAAAAAAATAATTAAATAAACGTAGACATATGCTCTAAGACAGCGAGGTGTATCCCCGAAAAGTCCCCAATCCCCTGCGTTGCACAAGCAATCCCCCTGATTGAACCCCTAAAATTAAATGTGAAGTTAATTCCACAGTATTTTTAGCCCCCAAAAGTGAAAATAATATGAACTATTAGATCAAAATATGAGTGAGATCATTTGCGCTGAATTGGGACTTAATGGGACCAACAGTTGAGAAATTATGTCGAAAAGTTTTGCCGATAAGCTCCCCCTAGTGTCAAAATAAATAACCAACTTCTCCCAAAATCACTGCTGTTCTTCCTCACAGTAAGGTCTTTGGGGGTATATTAAATATAAACCATGAATAAACATGCAGAGAGATTAAAAATATAATCTGTGCCCTACAGTATGGTTTCATGCCAAGAAAGAGCTCTACAGATCCGATGTTTGCTTTAAAAGTGCTGATGGAGATGGAGAACAAGTAGACAAGGTCAGAAGGAGTCGCATTGTGTTGATTTAGACAAAGTGTACGACAGAATGCTGAGGGAGAAATTGTGGGATTGCATTAGGAAGTCCGGAGTGACAGACGTATTTTGGAGTGGTACAGGATAAGTATGAGAGCAGTATGACAGTGTTGAGGTCCAACGTTGAGGTGGGACTGCATCAAGGATCGTCTCTGAGCCCCTTCTTGTTTGCTATGGTGATGGAGAGGTTGGCAGATGAGGTCAGACAGGAGTCGTCGTGGACTATCATGTTGGTGAATGACATGATGATCTTTAGTGAGAGCAAGGAAACCGTGATGAAAACCTTGGAGAGGTGGAGGTTTGCATTGGAGACAAGAGGAATGAAGGTCAGTAGAAGTAAGACTGGATACATGTGTGTGAATGAAAGGGAGGCAGGTGGAACGGTGAGGCTGAAGGAAAAGAGGTGAAGAAGCGAGTGCAGGCAGGGCGGAGTGGGTGGAGAGGAGTGTCAGTAGTGATCTATGTTCAGATGTTCTCTTTGAGTGAGGAGGATGGACAGGATTAGAAAGGAGACATCAGAGGGAAAGCCCACTTGGAGAGGAAGTTGGAGAGGCCAGAATGAGATGGTTTTGGACTCGTGAAGAGGAAGGATAGTGGATGTTTTGGAAGAAGGAGGCTAGAGATGGTCGCCTTCATTTTCCTGGAATAAATTAGAAATGTCATTCTCCTATAAAGGGGAGGGTGTGTCATGGGCCTGTCATAGAATAATTGAATACTTACTATCTTACACTAAAATCTGCTCAAAACTTAAATGATCTCACCTCCAAACACAAAGACAAACAAACAGCACCAATCCCATAACCTCCTCCTACTCTCGCTAGCAGAAGTAAAAACAATGTGGCAGAGAAACAAGACACAGAGTAGACAGCAGCTCAGTTTTACCAACAGTCCCTGAGAACATGACTCCTTGACTCGGGAAAGCTGCTCCCGGAATTTTAATCACATTTGTAAAACTTTTTGTTTGAATGATTCCGAAGAAATATAATATTATCACAAAATATATATCACTGAGGATCTAGTGCAGTAACTTTTGAATCAACACAGTTTCAGAGTTTCAGTTTCAACCACTTTTTAAAAGACCTGACCCCATCCGTCCATTTTTAACTATTTCAGACCTATTTCCAAGTTACCTTCAGCTCCACAGTCTATGATAAAATCATTGCTGCTCATCTCGAAACCAGCTGCTGGAAAGATCAATATATTTGACAATATTTCAATCTGGCTTTCTAAAGAAGTGCAGAAACCGTTCTGTTCATCCTTATGAATAGATCTAATAGATAGATAGATAGACAGATAGACAGATAGATAGATAGATAGATAGATAGATAGATAGATAGATAGATAGATAGATAGATAGATAGATAGATAGATAGATAGATAGATAGATAGATAGATAGATAGATAGATAGATAGTTAGATAGATCCTAAATAGATATATATAGATATATTTCTTAAAAAGTCTTCATTCAGACTCTTTCTTTACTAGCCTGTAGCTTATCAATCCAAAAGCTTCTCTGTTGTTAAGCTTTTATTTATGTTCTATTTAACTGGCTGTCGTTTTCTACCAATATAAATTACCTTACAAAAGGGATATTCAAGCCTGTACATCACAATTACGGTTTTACATTTAAAGAAATAATTGATGATAATGAACTCCCTCTGAGATATAAAGTCCATAAATGTCTTCCTTTCTGTTATTTTCATAGAGTGGTTACCTTGACGAAAAACTTGTACAGTCCCTAGGGTGTGGAGCCTAACCATGTTTGTTGTCCCTTGGAAGATCTCCTCTGGTTGTACGTCCTACCATTGTTACGCTGATGATACTCAACTGTACATGCCAATCATACCAGATAACTTTAACATGCTACACATCCGACTAGCTATCAGGAAGTGTTTAGCTAGGCATATGTAGCATGTCACACGTGAGTATTTATTTGAGTATTTACAACTCAAATAAACGCTGAATTTACTTCAAAGATTATTTGTTCGATAAATAGCCACCGCTATCAATGGTCAAGGCCAAAACTAACTAGGCTGTGTGTTCCAAAATAATAAAATCTAAGACCGTCTTCAAAAGTTAGCGTGTTCAGGCCCAAAAAAATGAAAGGGTGAAAAGTTCCAATGTCATGTTTACGGCCCCTAATACTGATGCATGCTCTGACACATTTAAAAAAAAAACTCATTCAGGATATCTGTTGACCTTTTAGCTTGTGTGGCGACCTGGGAAAACCTTCCTTTCAACGGCAGGAAAATATAGATGGCCAGAAGGTTTGCTGTTTCTCATAGCAGGGTGTGAAGAACGTGGAGGAGATACCAGGAGACAGGCCAGTAATGAAGGAGAGTTGTAAGGGGTCGTAGGAGGTCAACAACCAACCAGGCCAGTGGTGTGCTTGTTTCCGTCAAAATTGAGGGTGGCATGGGGGCCAGACATCCCCAAGGGGGCCCCGGGGCTCACAGACCGAAACCATGCAGCCAAATCTGCATTTGCCAGAGAACAACAGGGTAGTCAGATTGGGAATTGGGCTCTTTTCTCTTCACAGATGAGAGCAGGTTCACACTGAGCAGATGGGACAGATGTGAAAGTGTCTGGAGAACGTTCTGCTGCCTGCAACATCTCCAGTGTGACAGGTTTGGCGGTGGGTCAGTGATGATCTGGGGAGGCATATCGGTGGAGGGTACTAGCCGAGTGTACCCTGACTGCTGTTGGGTACCAGGATGAGATCTTCAGACCCATTGTCAGACAGTTTGCTGGTGCGGTGGGCCCTGGGCTCCTATCTGGTGTAGGACAATTCCCGACCTCATGGGGCTAGACTTTGTCAGCGGTTCCTGGATGACGAAGACATTACTATCGACTGGCCCGCCCGTTCTTCAGGGGTATCTCCCAGGAGACCATCCGTTGTCTCATAACGGGGATGCTAAGACGTTGTAGGTAGTGTATACAGGCACAAGGAGGCCGTACACACTACTGAAACACATTATGAGTTGTCTTGAGGATATTCCCAAAAGTTGGATAAGCCTGGATCTCATTTTTCCACTTTGATTTTGATAATGATTCTGAATCATGGGTTCAGGGTTTAGGTGTCCATTGATCCTTATTAGGATATTTTGTTCTCAACACATTACACTATGTACTCAATAAAGATTTTCAACTGGAATATTTCATTCATCTAGATCTGGGAAGTGTGATTTAAGTGTTCCCATTATTATTTTGAGTGGTGTGTATATATACATATATATTCATATATATATATTATTATATGAATTATTTTAAGTAGCTATATATATTTATGGATACTTAAAATAATTCATTTCAAGAAGCCAACCTACCTCTTGATTTAATTGCCTTTTTAGATCTTAGAATGGTTTGTTTTCAACCCATTACTACAAATACATTATACGATGTTCAGATCATATAATTATTCATTATATTTCTAAAATTATATTTTATCATATATATATATATATATTTATAGTTTGGGCATTTTTACACTAATTTGGGTGTAAAAATGAAGCATTTTCCTTCTGACTTGTTTTGTAAACTATTTTTTTATATGAAAAATAGGGTCAATAAAATCCCAGCTACTGTTATCAAACACGGTGATGATATTGTCAGTTAACTGTTGCCACTGTTTTCTCTTTGTGCATTGGGGGAAATGCTTACTCATCCAACAAGTTGCAAGTTGCTTTTTATGAATTGAAAGTAGGCATTATACAGCTTGCACAGCACATTTGATTTATTTTGTTAAAATACTTAAAAATATCCTGCCTGTAAAGTTGGATCAAGTCATTTCTGACTGAAAATGTTAAACTTTATCTACTGCTGATCTGTCGTTTTTATCTCGACCGGGGAGATAGTGTCTTCGCCAGTACTTGTCTGTTACCAGGACTGAACAAACAGTACTAGACTTTTTTTGGGGGCATATTTGGCATTTTTCGCAGTGAATCTGGATTCAGGATCTGATTAAAATTTCAAAATAGGTCTTTTTCACAATTTCCGTCTATAATGCAGAAAACACCAGAAGTGAAAATGTAATGGAACTTGGTAGTAGGTTTGGGTTTTCACTAAGAAAGAACCCATTTCGTTTTGGATTTACTCCACATTAAATGGCAGAGAGTGTCATGCCTTGTAATTAGGTTTGTTGTCATATGGTTTCCTGATTGCTTCTCCACCCTTGATTGTTAAAACCTGCGCCCTGTTAAGACTCTGCGTCAGTGTATTTAAGCTGTGCTCCCCTTCCCACCTGTGCCAGATCGTGTTGTTCCATTGTGCCAACCTATCCAGCGTAATTCCTAGTGGTCCATGGTTCTGATCTCTGCTTGTAAGAAACATTGTATTTTTGCCTGTTCCCTCGGTTATTGTTTACGAGTAAAGAGTTTATTCACCAGATGTTGTATTAGTCGTGCTTGTGGATCCTAATTGTGGTGCCAGCTTGACAGAGAGTGGGTCATGTGTCTCAAAAAACCCATTTTGATATGGATCCGGGAACTGTAATGGTTCTTCTTTTTTTTAACAAATCCCTAAGGGGAAAGGTTTAGATTCAGGTTTAATTTAATTGAAAGGAACCGTTGGGCTTTAGTTCTCTACTTAGTGTCATAGTTTCTACTTAGGGCTTCCTATTGTTTTACGTTACTGTGTGGATCTGCGCAGGTATTTAGTTGCATCAATACGTCCCATCAAAAAGATATACTAGTTTAATATAAAACAGGGTTATTTTCATATAATGTGCTCCATAAATACAAGATGAATACATACTGACGTCTAAATTGAGACTGTTGTTGTTACACACATTACCACTGACCTTAAACTTATTAGAGTTAACGTGCACAGATGTGGGATAACTTATAAGTATCAAAGTGTTGCCATTGGCATCAATCGGTGGCCCTGTTATGTTGTTTGTGGTTCTTGTTTTTTCCTTCAAACGGTTTCCTTTGTTCTCTATCCTCATTTCACCCGTTGGGTCTGTCTTTACGACAGACACCTGCACTTCAACTCCCTCATAATAGTAGAAAAACTGGCCCACCGTCTCTGGTCCTCCAAGTAGATAATAAAAACCACCTTGCCAATAGCTATGATCAGAGGTACCATGTGCTCGCAAACACATTTGATCACAGCAGGGGCAGAGCTTCAGACTGATCCATGCGTGAGTGCAGCCACTTAAACTGGGCCGTTCAAAGCCATGTGGACCCAGCAGGTGCCCCTTCTACCCTGCATACACAAACCTGCTCATTTAACTCCTCGTCTTCGTCTTCTTCCTTATCCCCTTGCTCGCAAGCCATCCGCCCACATCCGCGTATCATTTATGAAAGATCAGAGAGCAGAACAATGTCCTCGGGCAAGTCATCTGCAGCATCAAACCTAATCACATTAGTACTGAATCTCCAACAGGTTGGTACCCTTGATCAGCCGGGTGAATGCCACATAATGAATAGATTTTATCTAATGCCTCTCAGACACTTTTCAGCACCCAGGTTGCATGTGGCAGCAAGGAGGAAGTTGTATTCAATCTAAATTCTATTAGTATTGATGGCAATACTTGCTTCATCTTTATTCTGTGTTGTAGCTTCACGTCTTGCTCACGGAGAAGATTTCCTGTTCTGCTGTGGTAGTGGTGCCTTCGTGGAGGACGATGAGGGGGCAGAGTGGATGGGAAAATTCTGGTCACATCCTGGGGTCATGTGCGTTGGCGTTTTGTATGTCCATGTCTGCTGTTTATTTAAGTGCAAGTCACCCATGATAAGTGATAAATGTAAACTTAAATGTGGGATGCAACCGTGTCTGTGATTAAGATCCATCCGTGTCTGTTAGACACTGGCATGAAATGACACATCACTATGCATATTATTATCAGGTTACGGCCAGCTTTTCCAACTCCTACATCTTTATCACTACTAGGGTGTCATATATTTGCTGCTGAATCTTTCCGACGCAGTAACTTGTTGTTTTTCAATTTTTGGGAAATGAAAGTTCCCTTTGCCCCACTTGTTCTGAAGTCTTTCCTTATCTTCTTTCCGGTGAACAGTGAAGGATGCAAGATGACAACATTTTTCGTCATCATCAACCAAATAACCCTCTGAGGCTTTATTTTCAGCTGTAATCTAAATAGTTAGGGAAAAACTTGAAGGTGAGCAACATTGAAAAGGTTTTAACTGTCAATTTTCAGTAATTAGCGGAGAGCAGACTCACCGGCACCTCACCTGTATTCTGTGTTATGTTTCTTATTGTGTATGTAATGATAAATATACTCTCCAAATTCAATCTAGTGAAAAAGTACTCTATTTTCTTTCTCTATTTTCGTGGGTTTCCTACCAACCTGGGGAAACTCAAAATACAGCTTTTAAATCATCATTCTAATCGTTTAACCCAAAAAGTTATTGAATACCGATTGAGCCTGTGTGAAAAGGCCTTTTCCCATTCAGAGACTAAAATGGGAAAAATATAAAATAAAATATACTACCAAACTGCATTAATTACCCATTTTTCTGCAAATGGAGAAGGGTTGGAACAATGGCCCTTCCTAGACGGTGCAGAATCCCTCCAAGAGGATGACATGCGTGGTTTTCGCCACGCCACCAAGAGTGCCGTGACAAAAACCACTGCTAACCCAACAAGGCTCCTCTGAATTTCGCCACAACACAACTTGGTGAAGACTTGGTGGGACCCAAAGACCCCTTTGTGTGGAAAGTTGAATTATTTTGGAGGAAGGGGACTTGTTACATCCGGCATAAACCAAACCCTGCTTTTTAATTCAGGGTGAGGAAAACGTCCATTAATGAGGGAAACGTGGATTCTGCTTTCTACAAAGAATTCTGCTTTTTTGAGATCTATATTTTCGTCGATGTCGATGAATCAAGTGGACCGCCTTAATCTAGAATCAAATATACTGATTTTTACTTTGATTCACATCTTTGCCGTTTGTTAGAAATTCAGGGTTAACTGTTATTTATGATCAACTGAGTATGGCTTCATTCACACTGCCGGTTTTATTTTTCAATTCTGATTTTTTTTCTTGGATCGGATTACTTGTGTTTTTTTTGGTTCTGTTCACTCCGCCATGAAAGGTAACATAGGATGAAAACTCTCAGACCTGGGTCCGATTTTTCCTGCAGTGTGAACACAACCTAATGTATGTATTTAGGATTTTTATGATGTCAGAATTCAGTTCTTCAATATTTTGGAGCCGTAAATGTAGGATCTGTCGGGATCTGTCGGGTCATCGGAAGAATGAGAAGATTTACACATACCCTAATCCCATGGTGAGAAAAACAGTGAGTACAAAATGTGGAACGTGAACTCTGAACCAAAATTTGATCTAGATTTGAGCAAGTTATGTTTAAAACTCTAGAAGAGCTACACAAACAGGCCTGAATAACCGTATCCACATTTAAAATACCTGATCTAGGAAATGATCTGAAGTAAGGCAGTGTGATTCTGAAGACTCAAGGTATACTCCGGAAGTAGTTATGCACTGCAGATCAACCTCCATTATTACTGACCAAGACCAGGAAGAAATAAACACAAAGCAAGACAAACACACAGGCAGAACTGCAGACAGATGGGCAGACAGGCAGAGGCAGGCAAGCAGAGACCCAGTGAGATGAGGTCGACAGGAAGGATACAGGCGCACAAGTGCTTCTCCCACAGAGGGCCAAAATAACAGAGAAAAGGGAAGAAGAATGAAAAGAAAGGAAGAAGAGGAGCCAGAAGGTCCAGCAGACACAAACCTCTGACTGGAATACTTTACAGAGTTTCCACTGAAGTAGCCTTTCTTTTTCCACCAATGCTATTGTTACTGAGCCCAGCCAAAACAGCAGGTCTGAAACGCCGCAGACACGCCGGGTTAAAGCAGGGCAAAGGTCACTTTTTGTTCTGACAAAGGCCCACTGAATCAGAGGTGATTGTGTGGTTGCTCGCAGATGGTTTTACAGCAATGTCATGAATGTTTCTCTTAATGTATTGCAGTTTGTTTGTGCATTTCTGTGTGTGTGTGTGTGTGTGTGTGTATGTGTGTGCATATGTGCTCGCATTGCTGGTGTGTGTCACGGGGGAAATCATGTGTGGGTGTGCTCCGATCCCAAGGAATAGCATTTGCGTTTTAAATGCTCTGTTTAAAACAATCAATATCCACTCTAAAAGAAAAAGAAGTGTTAGGTCTGTGTGTGTGTGTGTGTGTGTGTGTGTGTGTGTGTGTGTGTGTGTGTGTGTGTGTGTGTGTGTGTGTGTGTGTGTGTGTGTGTGTGTGTGTGCCTGTGTCTATGTGTGTGTGTGTCTGTGTGTGTGTGTGTTTGTGCGAGGCTGTGCCCTACCATTATACGAGCCCTGATGTGGCAGGGTGAGTATGCGTGAGCGTGTGCGTGGGCTGCGGGGCCACCCTCCGATCGTCTCCTTGGCAGCCGCTGTGCTGAAGAGCTCTCTGGGTGCTGACGAGGCCTTCCGGAACCAGAGGAAGCACACCCACACACACACACACACACACACACACACACACACACACGCTCAATACTGTTTATCAGAGCTGACAGCCTCCTTTTCTTCTTACACTTCGGTTGCAGCGGCATAGCCTAGATGCAACTTGATGTCATGTTAAGACGCACGCACCAGCGTACATGTTCACAGACACACATTCAAGCCAAGCTATCCCGCCCCCTTGCCTCGCCTCGCGTTTGATGTGTTCTTTGGAGACCCAAATTCTTCTCCAGCTTTGATGTCGCTCCGTGTTTCTCACTCTTTCTGCTGATTCCTTTTTTTTAATCTTTTGCAGGTTGGGAGGGAAGCAGATACTTGCCCATTATACTGTTCCCCATGTGTTATACCTGTGCACTTCAGATGTGTCTTGACTCAAAGCTATTGTTCCCTGTGTGAAAGGAGACAAGCACCCTTCACCTTTTGCTAAAACACTATGGTCGCTTTCATCAGAGAGGGCCTCTTTAAACAAATACCACGGGAGCTACGTTCATTCCAGGCATTCTATAATAATAATAATAATAATAATACATTTAATTTATAATGCACTTTACATTTGGATCAAATCTCAAAGTGCTACAAGGCAAAAGCAGATAAAAGCATCAATAAAAATAAATAAATAAATAATAATAATAACTATACAAAAACGTGACCAAAAGCATTAATGTTAATTACAGTTATAGGTTCTGCTAAAAAGGAAAGTTTTAAGTCCTTTTTTAAATGTGTCAGTCGTCTGTGGAGCCCTCAGATGGTCAGGGAGTGCATTCCACAGACGAGGGGCAGCAGAACAGAAGGCCCGATCACCCATGGTGCTGAGCTTAGTCCGGGGAAGGAGGAGGCGGTATGACTGGGTAGAACGGAGGGATCGTGTCGAGGTCAGTGGGGTGAGTAGTTCTTTCAGGTAGGGGGGTGCGTTACCATGGATGCACTGGTGAGTGAGGAGAGAGATCTTATAATCAATCCTGGTGGAGATGGGAAGCCAATGAAGGGAATGAAGAACAGGGGTGATGTGTTCGTGTTTACGAACTCTCATCAGGATCCTTGCAGCACTGTTTTGAACATACTGCAGTCTTTGAAGACTTTTATCAGGGATCCCGATGAGAAGTGAGTTACAGTAATCCAGTCGGGAGGAAACGAATGCGTGAACCAGCTTTTCAGCATCACTCAAGGTTAGTGACGAACGGAGTTTGGAAATATTTCGGAGATGGTGAAAGGAGATCTTGCAGATGTGTTTGATGTGGGATTCAAAAGTGAGTTGAGGGTCGAATCTCTATATTATATATATATTATATATAGTATAAAACACTACTTGGGAAGGAAGTGACACTCCGCTACGTCTGGTATGCTTCAAAAAAATATGCATGTTTACTTCAAAGCGTTCATGTGTAAGTAAAGACTCTTTCCTCCACTCACACCTATAAAAGTCACACGTGTGGGTGACAACACACAGAAGGGGAAATATGCAAGATGAAATACTGCTGATTCGAAAGAATATCAAAATACATTCTTTTTTTACGGAACCCGAGAGCAGCCTTGTGGGAATGATCTGTCAGTAATCTCAGTGTAACATTTTCTCCTGATAGCAACTTAATAATCTCCTCATCGTGAGAAAAAAGGAGAGGATTTAACACTTTTGTGATGATGGTAAGGAATTCACAGATTCAAGATTCTTGCATCAATGAGTGATGTTGACAACAAGCCACAACTGAAACCACAAAAATACATTTCTTTTTTAAAAACCCTCTTTACAGTGATACACTGTAGTGGAACTGCAACTAGGTCATTTCTGTAGTATAAACACTAGAAGAACCTGGTGGCTGTTGATTTAGTGACACTATGCTGATTTAGACTGATTTCATTGAGGGTTTTTCTCATTGTTCCTCATAGTTATACAAAAGTGTCTGTCAGAATGAGTTGTAGTAGTTTTATCTCCTGGAGATCATGCAGGCTTTTCCTCAACGTTCTAATGTTGCAGCACATGGGAGTGAAGTTAATGAAATGTTTCATTTATTAATCGTCCATTTTCTCAAGGTCAAGGTTGCTGCAGGACAAGGAGGGTGTTCCAGACGTCCCCCTCCCCAGCAAGACTCTCCAGCTCATCCTGGGGGATCTCGAGGTGTTCCCAGATCAGATGAGTTATGTAGTTCAACCAGCGAGTTCAGGTTCTCCTTGCAGTTGGACATGCCTAAGAGGGCTCAGAGGAAAGGTGAGAGCAATAGCGATCCGAAGACCCCCATTCTACCATCACCGTATGAATGTTTGTATGAATGGTTGAATGTTGAATGTTGTAAAAGCTCTTTGAGTGGAATAGCAGACTAGAAAACTGCTACGTTGAGTTGTGATTTTTAGAGATCAATTGACTCTATCCGTTCTGTCCTTTCTGGTTCCTCCACTCTACCTTTCCAGTCTGCTTACTCACAGTTTGAGATCTCCCAGCCTCTAAAGTGCTTCCCAGAAATCTCACAGCAGGAGGTTGAGTTTATCATCAGGAAGATGAAACCCTCCACCTGCGCCCTCGACCCTTCTTCTACGGCCCTAGTGAAAACTAAAATCTCTTCCATCAGTCCCCTGATCACCGCTGTAATAAATCAATCCCTCCAGGCCGGCTTTGTTCCATCTGCCCTAAAAGCCGCCATAATCAGACCACTCCTCAAAAAACCTACTCTCCATCCAGTAGTTTTTGCAAATTACAGGCCCATTTCCAAACTCCCATTCCTCTCCAAAGAAAAAGTAGTTGCTGAC